>PVJN01004852.1:0-86818 GCA_004026805.1 Lasiurus borealis
TGCTGTGACCCTTTAATACAGTTCCTCATGTTGTGGTGATCCCCAACCATACTTCATAACTGTAATTTTGCTATTGTTATGAATTATAATGTAAATACTTGTGTTTTCCGATGGTCTTAGGCGACCCCTGTGAAAGTGTCGTTCGACCCCCAAAGGGGTCGCGACACACAGGTTGAGAAACACTGCTCTAGAGTGTGCTCCCAAGTCACATCACTCGAACAGCATGCACATGAGTAGTCGCAAAGGAACAGGGCAATAGGAATATCTGGAGAAAAACAAAATGCCACTAGCAACTTTTTCATGACATAAATGGAGTACAGAGCACAGAGCCATCTGACCTGCTACTCTAGCTGCCATCCTTAATTACACTCCACACCAACTTGAGCTTCCTTCTACATATTGCCCAGGAATGAGCAAAAGCCATTGGTCCAGCAGAGCTAATTTGTTTACAGTGTGAGAGTCCCCTAGGAGGCCAACTCATTGTCTCTGTGCGCTGGAGTCTATACCTCAGTCACTCTGTCTGGCAGGCATGGGGCATGTATTTGATGATTCTTAGCATGGAGAGAAGAGCTCTGTTGACACCTGTTCTAAAATAGCTCCTCATCACTCTTGCCAGTCCTGTCCTTAGAATACAGAAGCTCTGTTTCTAAATGTCCTACAGAAAACCTTGAAAAGCCAGGGCCTTGGGTAAGCTAGGAACTAGGTATTCATTTAGCCCCACTATATAAAAAATAGTGAAAAAGAAGACCTATGGACTGTTCATCTCCCATAAATTTATGTAACATCTTCCTCATTGCAATAAAGTATTTTTTCCTGGGACTTACTAGATCCAAATGCTGGGAATCTGATAGTCCTCTTACTAGATTCATTTAGCATTTTTCTACCTAGCATCCCACAAAAATCATTCAGTAGTACTGTATTCAGACAAGCTTTCAGGGAAATGAAGCGGTGAATTAATTATAAGGAGGGGGATTGACGTTCCTCTATTATACTGTTATCCACTGTACATTTTGGCTTGTACAATTCTTTATGCACTGTAGTATGTTTCACTAAATTGTGAGTATCTTGAAAAATGTATGTCTTATTCTACTTTCGATATCCCCAATACATAGACCAGTAAGTGCTCAATTCAAATGCTCTTGAACTGACTCTTTGTGTCCCAGAAGACTATCCAATATGTGGTTGTGGTTGCAGATGAATTACACTGAGCACTCATCTGCCTAGCAGAGTCCCTTCTCAAGTCTCCTGCTTATTGTTTAAGAGACCCTTCTTTTTTCATTATCATGGTCCTCCTCCTACTTTTCTGTTAATCAATCTGGCTCTCACCCAAACATAACTAAATAATATACCCTGTAAATGCATCAATAAATTTGAATTAAAAGCAATAGAGGGCATATTGGTTAAGAGTGAACATTCTAATGTAGTACTATCTGAGGTCCTGTCTCTGTTCAACTACTTATTAGCTGAATGGTGTTAGTCTCTGTGTACATAGTTTCCTTATGTGTAAAATAAAGATGTAATAGTACTTACTTTTAAGGATGAACTATATTTAAAGAGATTAAAACAGAATCTGGTGCATAATAAGTACTCATAAATGTCAGATTTTATCCCATATGGAGAAGTAAAATCAGAACATCAATAACTCACTCAAATATTCATTTATATAACCAACTAGAGGCCCAGTGCATGAATTCATGCATGGTTGGGGTCCCTTGGCCTGGCCGGTGATGAGGACAGATCAGGGCCATCTCTCCCAGTCCTGATCAGAGCCGATCAGGATCAGCTGGCAGGGGCGAGGGCCTGCAGAAGGTTGGCTGGCCACAGGAAGTTGACTGTAGGAGCACACTTACCACCAGGGGGCAGCTCCTACATTGAATGTCTGTCCCCTGGTGGTCAGTGTGCATCATAGCTGCCAGCTGGTTGTTCAGTTGAACAGTCATAACAGTCACTTAGGCTTTTTTATAATAGTCTAGGGGCCCCATGCACAAAATTCATGCAAGAGTAGGCCTTCCTTCCCCTGGCTGCCAGCATCAGCTTCCCTCTGGCACTGGGGACCTCGGCTTTCCTCACAGCCCCGTATGGAAGATCATTCAGAAGGATATCTGGTCTAATTAGCATATTATGCTTTTATTATTATAGATATTTTTGAAGTTCTTATTTTGTGTAAGGATAGGCAAAATCTTTGCACTTTAAGGCTGTGTGATTTAGTGGAATGTTGGGGAAGCTAATGGACAATTTCCAAAGTCTGATTCAAAATGTCCAGAGGTGAGTAAGAATGGATGTAAAGAAGCACACAGAGTTGAATGTGTCTGGAGTAAAGGAAGGGAAAGTAGGAGGAAAAGGGGGATAGGGAAGCAAGCAAAGGAAGATAAAAAGTGAGGCTGAAGAAAAGTAGGTATAAGATTGAGAAGTGTCTTGAGTCCCCTTTGAAGAGGTTTGGACATTATCTTCAGAACAATGGAGCACAATTAAAGGAAGTTATGCAGGAAGTGATGTAACCAAATTTTCATCTTTGAAAGATCATTGCAGGTCCAGTGTGAATGGGGGCTAGATCAAAGCAGAGAAACACATTTGGAAATTGTTGCAATAAAGTAGTTATAAGGTGACAATGGGATGCATTAAATCAACTGCAGTGGAGATGATAATAAGGGGATGAATTTGAAATATCTGGAGAAGTTAGGTATTATAAGACTGAGTGATTAATTGGATATGGGAGATCATGAGAAAGGAATGGAAAAAGACCAGTGTTTCTATTGGATGGTGCAGAGCGCAAAAAGATAGAATTTAGTGAGAACAAGCCACACCAAGTGTCCAAAAGACCTCAGAGACAGTAATTACTCTTGGAAAATTGTCCACTGGAATCTCCCATTTGGGCCAATAGAAATGATAATGCGAAAGTAGAGAAGTTGCTCTGACTATGTATGGGTATTCCTACAGTTGCCACCAAGTTATAGTCATCTAGGAGGAGAGGAAGAGTTTGAGAAAATGACACATATTCTCCACAAAAAGAGAATTCCTAGAGACCTAGCAAACAAAGTCACCCCAATTAACCTCACTTTCCTTTCCCATGTCCATCAAGCAGTCAGCCAGCATTTAGAGAGCACAATAATATGCATTTGGGACTGTGCTAACAGCTGTGGGGAACAAAAAGAAAAGTAAGATGTTTTCTATACTTTAAGGAAATTTTAACCTTCAAGAGACAGACCGACTATACATGAGACTTTATGAAACAATGCAAAGGAGTATATTCAATGTGAATTTGAAGGGTATGAATATAATTATAGGACCTAGGGCCCCTCAAAGTATGATCAGAAATGGCCAGCCCAAGGTGGCTCTTGGCCCAAAGAGGGTTTATGTAGGCAAGGAGTTCCTGGCACACAGCAAGAACTCAAATTTTTATTTAATAAATGAACAAGATGAAAGAGTTATTTTTTCCATTTTCTCTCTGTGTGTGTGTATTCTTCTCTTTTGTAAAATTCCATTAGTTGAAAAAGCACTATTAAGTTATGGGCTTTACACAACTTTTCCTTTACTTTCCTTTGATTTTTCACCAAAAGAAAAAGTCAAGTACTGAAAGAATTATAAGTCAGCAAAAGAGTGAGCAAAGGAAGGAGAAAGTAGTGGATAACTCCTGCTTACTAATTTTTGTACCTATACCTCCCATGACAGTCCCAGGACTGAGCAGCTAGATAAAAGCCATTGATATTGTATCATATTTATGGGCTGGTAGGTGTACATGAACTTAGTCTTACTATAATGGCAGGCTACAGAGTCTTATCTGCAAAATGAAGTAACTTCTAATGTCAATCACATGAGGACAAGGAGTGACTATGAGAACAGAGGCCAGACCTAAGGAAGCAGAGCTGAGATAGCTGGGAGAAGTGAATCTCATATTCTTGGACCCACATTATGAAGAGTCAATATAGCCCATGGGGTGTTCTTGGGCAGGTGTTACAAAAACATCTAACCAGTGACAAGTCTTAAGATAGAAAGCAAGGGACTCGGCCTGGTCATTCTTTCCTCTGGGGTTCTATGCAAACAAGGATAGGAGCAGTGAATATGTTAATTAAGAATCAGACAATTTAATCCAGAATGTAGGAATACATTGGCCCTTCTATCTTTACTTTTCTTGTGTACTTCCATGGGGTTTAACAAAAACATTTTTTTTGGAAGTTCTAGTCTACTTCAGTTAGATTATGTAAAGTGAGGAAAAATTCTTGGTCTATAAGTAAGCCAGAACATTAAAGAGAGAAAAGTGCTCCCCTGTGGACCACAAGATGGTAGTAGGCATAATCAAACAGAAATTTTGTTAAGGAAGACTATGTCAATTATAACCTTTCATGCTCTCTTCATGCTGCTTGAGACTGCCTACTGTGGGAATAAATTCTCACGGTCCTAGATTTCAAGTTGGGTGTATAAAGGGAGACTGTTCCTCTAAGGGCAATTTGTCCTAACAGTCAGAGCTGGTCTCAGTCTTCTACATTCTTTGATTTTGTTCCATTTTACTGCACTATTTCAAACAGGATTAATAATCATCTCTCTATGATGGCTCAATGCAGTCTCACTCAGAAAGCATAGATGAGATGACTTCCCAAGTCCTCAGGGGCATAAAACCATTCTCTCTTCCAGAAAATGTTTCAGCTCAACCAGGTTCCCTTGGGTACAGTGTGATGTTGGCTAAGGACCACTATCCATGGAATAGCCTCAGGATAGCCAGAAATGGCACGTGTAATTTGCATTTCAGGAGCTCTAAGCACTTTATAGACATTATCTCATCCACCTCCAGCAGACATGAGCTCATTTACAGACACCATATCTATTATTGATAATACATAATTATTTGTATTGTGTTTATACTTCAAAGCTAGAGTAAGTCATTAACCAAGCTAATACCCACATCTATCCCAACCAGGTTCAGTCTTCTCTTCTCCCTGTAGCTCCCTCCACCCCCGTTCCCTCTCATAGCAGGCCTCCCTACCTGCCCAGACACTCTGTGCCTGCATATGCAAATAAACCCACCATATTTGTTGGTTAATTTGCATACTCACTCCTGATTGGCTGGTGGGCATCACAGAGGCCTGGCCAATTTGCATATCTCTCTTTTATTAGTGTAAATGCTTAAATTGAAAGCTTCTGCAAGTCTCTGAATTTCTTAACACATAGCTTAACATATAGCTTAACACATTGGGGACCAGTAGTTTTATTGCTAGCTTTATCCAGTTGCCAGATAAGTTTCTATTGAACAAGTATACAAAATGTTTTACATAAATGTTAAATGCACACTTTAAAATTAAATGTCCATGGTATTTTGAAGTTATTTATTACATGTTCTTACAAGTTAATGTCTTTTTACAGTATGATACTTTGTAAAGCACTGTGTAATATGAAGCAAGAATTCTTGTGATCTGTCCGCAATGTGTTGACAATCATTTTAGAGGTGGTTCAACTGAGATACAAAGGTATTAGGTAAAACTTCTATGGGCAATTAGAGAAACAAGAATAGAATCCATAGAACACATTTTAAATGTCTCTATTTGCTTAGCTATATAATTATACTAAGTATTTTTCTAAATGTTTATAAATATTATCTCATTTAATCCTTACCTCAACCTTTGCAGGGTAAAAATTATAGCCATTTTACAGATGAGAAAACTGGGACTCAGCAAGGTTGAAATACTTCTCCACAGTCATATACTATGGATAGCATTTAAATCCTGAATTTCAAACTCAAATCTTTCTGACTCATGCTGTGTCAACATTCCTGCAGAGAAGGTTCACATCCAGCCACCAAGACTACAGAATTCTATTCCCACTAGGCTACGCCCTTTGCAAACTCATATAATCTAATAAAAACTTAAAGAATTTATATTGGGTTCTTGACTATTTCAGAAAGAGGTCTCTATTTTAGAATGACAACTGGGAATACAAAGACTGAAGTTTCTGGGACTGCCAGGGTGCCAGAACTTTATAAAAATCAAAATTTCTGGTAGGCAAGATCATTGCAATCTTTTCATGCACTTCCAAAACCTGAGACAAACTTTCCATGTGAGCTTTCTCTTCCCAAAGGCACCTCAACTCTGGACATAATAGGACAGTTTCCATCCAAGAACATACATATGTGCATTTAAATCGTGTCTATCCAGATTTTAAACATTTTGAAGAAAGAGATTTTGCCTGTGTTAAGAGCCATTACCATGGAACAAGATTGTAACACATAGAACTTTGCCTAGGTTTTCTATTTTTTAAATATTTTGCTGTGGTAAAGGATAGAGACTCTTTCTGAAAATACATACAGAAACTATTCAAAAACAGTTGAGTTTCAACTTTTTGCTTGATTTTCTAACAAAAGCCATTATATGTAGAATGTGAGGTACACAAAATTGAAAATGAATGGAAATCATTATTTTTGTGGGAGAGAGGAGGGAGATTCTCTCTCTCTCTCTCTCTCTCTCTCTCTCTCTCTCTATATATATATATATATATATATATATATATATATATATGAAATAAAAAATGTTCCTCCTGATGCCTGAGGAATCAAGCACAGGAATGTGATGCTCTCAGAATCGAGCAGTCTCTAGATGGTTCTTCATTCGAGGGATGAGGGAGCTGCCCTGGGAGGACCTAAGCTGTGGAAAATCACTACGACACTGCAAGGAGACTTACTAAGCAGAATCATCCTCAGCCATGAACAGAGCGATTACAGCATCTGATGCCATCCTGGCCTGAGGTTTACTCTAAGACAAAAGCCAGTATTCAGATGGAAAGCGATAAAAGTTGACTATATGCAAGGAAAAGAAAGAATGTTATCAAGTTAATAGAAAGGTGTTGATATTTTTAAAAATAAAAAGTTTCTATTGGGAAATTAAATATTTACTTAAGAACACTTGCTGAAACATTTTCTATGCAAGGGAAGTAACACTACCATTTAGGAGCAGGAAATCCAAGTTGCAGTCCAATTTTCCCTTGACAAAAGCCTTACTGAGAAATGCCAACCCCAAGTGATAAAGCACTGAAAACACTCACAATCACCGCTCCTTTACCCCATCCCTCAAATGCCCAGGTACTGGCTGTTTAACTGACACTGATCGACAGAACCATTACATCTAGCCTCTTTTAGGGAGAATGTTTATTAATTCAAGTGACAGCAACATTTGCAACATTGATTATCCTTGTAATGATGCTCAGAGATTTCTCACTAGAGCTCACATAAATATAAGCTTGCTCTGGAGGCATTGCTGCGGAAACATGGTGGGTGGAAGGATCTCTTGGGTGAGGCTGTTAATATTCAAGATCCTGGGGACCCTTCTCCAGTGGGTGCTTAAGGAGTATTCCAGGCCTAGCCAATGTGGCTCAGTGGATAGAGTGTTGACCTGTGGACTGCAGAGTCCTGGGTTCAATTCCAGGCAAGGGCACACACCTCGGTTGCAGGTTCCCGGCCCTGGTCTGGGCATGAGGGAAGCAATCAATTGATGTGTCTTTCTCGGTGTTTCTCTCTGTCTCTCTTTGTCTTTCCCACTCTCTCTAAAAATCAATGGGAAAAATATCCTCAGGTGAGAATTAAAAAAAAAAAAATGAACAGAACAGTAGTCCAGGTTTTCTCCAGGAGACCTCTGACTTCTCTTTGAGAGACACTGCAGAGCACCTGGATCAAACAAGGAAAATCAAGTCCCTGGAGAGCAACTGATCCTCGAGGAGGTCTTTTGTTAAAGGGTTCATCCAAATATAGGACTTCCTTTCAAATGAGTAACCCAATTATTTGAAATGCATGTGATTGTTGTTTTTATGATCTTGCCTCATACGGACCCAACCAAAAATAACACCAAGGTGCCCTAGTCACCTCTATTCTGCCATGCATCAGTTATTTCTGGAAAGATAAGAAAAATATTACCAAGGGCCTGGCAAAAATGAGCACTGTGAAGTTCATGTTCTTTAAAATAAGGGGAGGCCAGAAAAATCAGAGACAAAATGCTGGACAGAGGCTTGTCTGCCTGCCTGCTGGGGGAAGCATAACTGACAGGCGGGAGGGATGCTTTGGTTCTTAATTGAGCCAAGCTTTACTCCCTGCCTCGCATGGTCAGCTTGTTAAATAACAAAAGTGCCAAGGGCTGGACACTTGAAACACTTGCACCTGGAAAAACAAACTTACGGAGGGGCAGCAAATAATACCGTTTATGGGCAGAGAAAACCGAAACAATGACTCTTTTTATGATCCTAAAAATATGGCCGTAATGAAAACTCAGCTTAATGAGCAGCATAGGTAATGCAACGCAGTCTGTGGATAAGTACTGAGACCCTGAAGTTCCCAGTTTTCAAGGGGAACTACACTGAGAAACCAGAGCTGTTATTCTGAAGAGCATGCATATTAGAAAAATGGCTGAGATCTGGAAAGAATAAAGGCACACATGAGAAAGGAGATGAAACCAGCATGCATATTCCATGCTTCACAAATCAGGGGTACAGCATCCCCTAGAGAAGAGCCTAGTGTCCAGGGTGGTGGAGTTAGAAGCAGGTTTGATGGGCAGCAAATCAAGGGATGAGGTAAAAGATGAGCGGGGCAGGCTGGTAGGAAAGCCTAGTCTCAGCTTATCTTTTATACTTCAGACTTGAATTTGGTTTACTTTAGTTTTGGTGGAGCATGCACTTCCCACGTGTTTCTTTCTGTTTTGCTCACACTCTCCTCTCTTTGGACTGATGATGAGGTTGTTAAGGAATTCAGAAACCATGGTGAGGCTTTTCCCTATTACCCAGCAGCGGTAACCGGCAGCTGTAGGACAGAAGACTTTTCATTGCACACAGAAAGGGAAGATTGAAGGAAACATTATGAGGCGCCCACAAAAACTGAGAAAATGCCAGGCTGGAGCTGAAGGCTGACAGAGAGAAGGGAGACACTGGGTGCCCAAGGAAATGCTGTCCCCCGAGGTGCAGCTGTCACCAATATCACTTGTTTGGAAGAACCCCACTGTACTGGGACCTCCCTGACTGCATTGCCAGCTCCATGGGGCTCATGGACTCATAATCTGAAGTAGGCACACAGCTCAGGACAACAAAGTACAGTACAAGATAGCAGCTGGGTTTCCAAATGGTTTAAAATTTCCCCCAATACTTCCTTCCCACTCTCAGATAGAACCCAAATTATAGTGTGGAGATACAGTTTTAATTTTTGCCCCTCCATGGAATTTTTGCTTCAATAGAAATAGGCATATCACTATAAACTAAGTTCTGGATTAAAACATATTTAGCAGAAATATAAGAAAAGATGTTCATTAAGGTTGCAGTTTTAAAAATCTTTGTGGAAGAAAATAACAGTTATAAATATTTTTATCCATTATAGGGAAAGCCCTTCTATACCCCCAATTAAACTAGATCCCACCCTCCAACTACCTAATATCTGAGCTAAACTCCTATCACTAGATGTTTACATTTGCAAGAATTAGCATTACATGCAAGGATTAGTACTACATACTCCCCTTTGGAAGGGGGCATGTATTTCTCATCACGGATATTTTTTATTGATTTCAGAGAGAAAGGGAGAGGGTGAGAGAGAAACTTCAATGATGAGAAAGAATCATTGATCGGCTGCCTCCTGCATGCCCCCTACTGGGGAATTGATTGGAGCATATGCCTTGACCAGAAATTGAACCAAGACCTCCTGGTTCATAGGTTGAAGCTCAACCACTGAGCAACAACATCCAGGCTCATCACAAATATTTTAAACATACACCTAAAGCAGCGATTTAGAATGCCAGTTAGTAGCTACATGAATTAAAAAACGTTCACTTAATAATAAGCACTGCTTCAGTGAATGGTAACAGAGAGACCTATTACCTCATTAGGGTGCATCTTCTTTAATAGCATCACCCTGACCAGGAAGCATCCAAGTATGGAGGATAAGCAATCATCAAAATGCTTTAGTTTCGGTGGATATCTGTGGAATCTCACTCTTTCCAAACCTTCCCCCATTGAAGTGACTCAGGGCATGAGCCAGTTCTGATCTACACAAGAAAAGCATTAGGAAACTCAGTTTCTTCTACTTGAACCCAACCCATCACTCAGCAACTGGTGAAGCTGGCCAGGAAATACCATGTCAAATACTGCCTATGCCCAACCATCCAAGGTCACATGGCTGAGCCTTTTCTCAGCTCCACTAGGAAACCCAGGTTACTCCCCATCCATAATGAGAGCAGATGGTGACCTTTCCTTTCTTTTCCCCTCCCGGATAATCAGGAGTTACCTCCAGTACATAATGGTTAATTTGGTGCCGTGAAAAAGAACGAACATACTGATAAAAACTAAGGAAGCAATGTCACATCTCAGAAAAGTAAGTCCTTGCTCATGGTGTCTTTAGCAAAGTTTGTCAGACACTATGAAGATTAATACTTCAAATTAGCCAGTTGCTCTCCAGTGCTATCTGTCCTTACATTTTCAGTGAACAAGATGAAGATGAAAGCTGTGTTTGGCTTCCTATTAAACTTCCACATTTTGGGAAAGAAACAAGTACATTCATTCCTATAACAATTGAAAACTTTCCATGGCAGGCTGCAGGAAAGTACACGTGATGCTGATGAAATCAAGGTCCTACCACTGCTTCCTTTTGTGATTACTTCTGCACACCTAAGTTGGCTGGCTACTAGTACTTTGGCAATACTTAGACAAGGAAACAGATGTATAAGGCTGATGACTACAAATTCAGTTCTGCCAAAATTTCTGAAAGTGTGGTTTGAGGACCACCTCCCTATAAGAATCATTCAGGAGTTTACTTCAAAAATAAATAAGTAAATAAAATCTGACTTCTGGCCCTACCCTAGACCAGGATGGGGATTGAAGGATATGCTCACTCAAGTTTAGGAACAGCCCACCCTTCTGGGCAAATTCTGTGCCAAACCCCCCGATGCTGGCCGAGCTTACGATCTTTAAGGAGAAAGCATTCGTGACATAACTTCCTTGGAAATTGGATAGTGATCAAATTTGGAGCACTACTAAGTTTTCAACTTGAAATGTGATGGGAGGAAATTGTGGACACTTTCTCATGAACATCAAAAAGTTCTCATCTTTCTTGGCTGTATTTTTCACCAAAAAGTAATATCCTTTAGCTGTTTACTAGTCTTTGCTAAAGGATAATATTGGACCTCCTGCATTCACTCAGTCTCAGAGTTGCATTAAATATTAAAAACCCTCTTCACCTTTATTTAGGTTAAAAAAAGAAGTAAAATTGTTTGAACCTAGATTCTACAGCTAATTAGGGTAATAATTCACATTTCAAATATCAAGTGACTGCTCTTGGGATGAAAGAGGTGGGATAGAGATCAATTATTCCACCCTCTGTGCTCTCAGGCAGAGAGAACCTGAACCACCCAGAAGATGTGATAATCTGTTCTATTTTGAAGTAGAAATATTTTGGGATGTACAGGGAATTGCTAAAATAGGCCTGAGGCAAAATCTTTGATGAAAGAGCTCCAATAAAACATGGGTCATTAGGTCTATTTTTTTTTTTTAATTTTGTCAACCACTCCATAACTGGAGAACAGCTGTTTGAGAGAGGTTTCCAAACAGCTTTCTTATAGCAGTTGTCCTCATCTTCTAAAGGCTTTGGATAAAACTGAGCTGAGTTTAAATAGAATGGAAGAAAAGGATTTGAAAACATCCTAACAGAGAAAGCAGGTAAGTCCTAGAATGACTGCATGAGGAACACTTAAAAAAATCGTTCTCTGAATTTGAATGAAGAAAAACAAAATAATTTCCCACAGTATTCTGAATTATTTAAATTGACCTATGAACCAGGAGATCATGATTTGATTCCTGGTCAGGATACATACCTGGGTTTCAGACTTGATCCCCAGTGGGGGCAGTTTGCAGGAAGCAGCTGATCAATGATTCTCTCTCATCATTCATGTGTTTATCTCTCTCTCTTCTTTCTTTTGTAAAATTAATAAAAATATACAAAAAACAAATGTCTGAAAATTTTAATTCCTAATCAGTTTTAAACATTTCCTTTATAAAACTCTTCTTGTGTGGCAGGCAGGCAAGCAGCCCTGAGCTGCTATTCAGCATTAACATTTTATAGCAAGTTGGAGGGAGAGCAAAACCAGATCTCTTAAATCACTACCCAGTGTTTTTTTATAATAGTTTGATCTGTGAATTAGGACGATTTACATAACTTCAAAAGATCATATAAAAAGTCCTAACTGTGATTTAAGTTTCATCACCAGGTTTAAAAATACCCATTGGGGTAGGGGAGGAGGATGGGGGGAGGGGAAAGATACATATGACATGTCTTGGGTACTTAAGACTCAAGTTCTAACACAAAGGCATTGCAGTGTTTTTCTTCCATGGAAAAAGCAACAACCAGAAAGACATTCTTCTAATCACAGAAAAAGAAAAACAGGCAAGTCTTTGTGATCTAATTAGTAAGTTCAGGAGTTAGTGGAGGACAAAAAAATAGTGCTAATTGAGACCAAAATAGCAACTATTAGGTCTGAAAAGCAAAGTACTAAGCATGGAGGAGGAGTGGGGGTATGAATAATACCTGTTCATAATTCACTGGGGGCCACTTGCCTGCTGTGAAAAAGTAAATGACAAATGAACAGCAGAGCAGCAGTGCCATCTTACAAACTGAATAAATTCTTTGTGAAGATTCCCAACACTAAGGTACAGACTGTCTTAAGTAAAAAGAGGGGGCTGGTATTGCCTCAAGCAGATAAGTTATCATGACAGCATTAATAACTCAACTAGGAAGGAGGACAATATAGATGAAGAGAGATCTCAGGGTTAAAAGGTTGGACTTTATTTTTTCTTTTTAACTAGGTCCTTGGGGACAGCAAATGACAAATGCATTAATAAATTTGATGTGTATTGGCTTGACTTTTATGCTATTTCTTTGGATTTGTTTCCCTTCTCAACATTGGATTATAAGTAATTAGATGTAGAAATAAAACTGCTGGAAAAAGTCTAGCTCAGTGGTTCTCAACCCTTTTTAATGCTGTGACCTTTTAATACAGTTCCTCATGTTGTGGTGACCCCCAATCATAAAATTATTTTAGTTGCTACTTCATAACTGTAATTTTGCTGCTGTTATGAATCACAATGTAAATATCTGTGTTTTCTGATGGTCTTAGACTCTACGGCAGCGGTTCTCAACTTGTGGGTCGAGACCCACAGGTTGAAAACTGCTAGCAAGGTTGCCTAAGACCATCGGAAAACAGCCTAGCTGTTATTTGGGAAGATCTGGAAGATGGATCCATGTTTTACAGAATCTGAGCACAGTTAGGATTGTACTGCAGCCCTTCAGATTGATGAATTCACATGTAGACCAACATGCTGTAAACATTGTAGAAGGAACATGGCTCTGCCAGCACCTTTATTTTAGGTTCTATTCTGCAGAACTGTAAGATAATAAATTCCTGTTGTTTTAAGCCACCAAGTTTATGGGAATCTGTTACAGCAGCCCTAGGAAAGTAATGTGCTATATGAATAATCTATCCCATTTTATGGCCTCTCAGTTATTTTGCTTCCTTTTGTCAATTATACTCCACACTTCAGTTCAGCCACTCTCTATCTTAAGCATACACCTGGGGCCTGTTTTCAGCTAAAATGTTCCACTCCAAAATTTCTGATAGACACACTCCACTGTCTACCCATCCACTCATCTTCCAGCTTGCTTGCTCACTCAATTACTCTCATCACTATTTATAACCTTTTGCAATATCATTTTCCCCTATCTTTAGTTCTCTCCTCAATCAGCTTAAATTCCAGATTTCATGGTCCAGTTGCCTAAATTCTCTTGCCCCTTTGTTGTCTATTACACTCACTTGGCAACACATTGACTCTGACTAAATTTAACTAGCCACTTTCTTCATGACTATGTTGGAACTGCTGAGGGCTGTGCAGAAAAATGGTAGCATTAGAAATTCCTGGTTACCAACCTCAGCTGGCTGTCAAAGTTGGGCCAGCAATCCTACTACTCTTCTCTAGGAAGCTCACTCCCCAAAATTTCTTCACAAAACCTACAGATCTACTTCAATCCCTGTCTTCTTTCTGACTAGTAAATGAAATAGGAGTTCTTCCTCTACTTAAGACAATGCCTTATCTCTGTTCTTAATAATAATCATTTCCACTATGTCATCAATTTTCCCACTAAACCACCCCTTCCCTCACCTGTATCTACTTCCTCTCCTTCTCCATTTATACTTTCCCTCCAACATTTAAATATGCTTACATCTTTACTATTACAAAAATTATTTCACATCCAGACCGTCTCCAGCTATCCTTCTCTTTCAGAGACATCTGTAATGGTTGTCTTTATTCTCCTACTTTTCTCTTACTCTTCTACACTACTAAATTGGTTTCTGCCCTAATAAACCCATTTAAAGGGCTCTCACCAAAGTTTCCACTGGCCTCCATGTCACATACTCCATCCTATTACTTGATCTCTAAGTGGCATTCTATTGACTATGCTTCTTCTTGACACTCTTCCCTTGATTTCCGTGGCTTCTCTGATATTTCCCTCTTATTTCTCAGAATTCTTTTCCTTATTCTCTGTGTTGTGTTTTTCTTCCTTCCCTCATTTTTAAATATTAACTTATTCTAGACCATCCTCTCTTCTTAATCCACATTTTCCTCACTCACTCTCATAGTTTGATTTATTACCCTTAAGCCAACAACTCCTCCATCTCAACCTCTCTTCTAAACTCCTGATTCACATATCCAAATGTCCTCTTGAATGTTTTCCAAGCTTTTTAAATTTAGTATATCTAAAATTCAGTTTATAAGCATCAAAACCACCATTTATTCTAACTTTTTCCTTCCTAAATACACCCCATTTTACTAAATAATCTCTTTACCATCCTATAAATTCCATTAATTATACCTATTAAATTTAATCCCAGTATATTCATCATTGTTTTACATATGAGGAACCTATACAGCTTCCACAAGTTCATGTTTTCCTCAGACAATAAGCCCTTGTTCTTGTTCAGCACCCATCCTTACTTCAAAATCTGTGCCTTTACCTCCTTGCTTTTCTTTTGCATACACCAAAGTTATACTCAATTTAATGCCTTCAGTATCATTTGTTAGTTCCCTCTCTCTTTTTCAACCTCAGTATCTCCTTCTCTACAGCCTCCTTCCTCTGTCTAGAAACATCCTTGTGTTTCTTATCATGAAAATTCCTTTTTTACATCCTTGATACTGCTTCAAGACTATTTTCTCTTCTTTTATGACTCAGCTCCTTTCAAGAGTAGCAAACACTCACTGATGAGGTTCTGGTCCAGGTGATGATGGAGAAGCTCAAAATATAATAACTCTCCTGACAATAACAATTATCGACCCCAGACAAAAATTTTAAAAATAACTGCAGGCACTGGGAAGCTGGAGGGAATATGACTCTTGAAAGATGGGAAGATAACTAGGTGATATCCACATTTAATTAAATCCCATTCTGCTTGCTCCATTCCCCTCGGCACTCCTCTGTCCATGGATCCCTTAGGGGATAGATCCAATAAAAACAAACAAATAAACAAACAACTTGCTATGCAGTTAGAGGTCTTAATTTGAGGCTGTCAAAATGTCGAAATCAAAGAGGAGAATGCTGGAAAGAAGGGAATCACCATAAACAATAAAACCCCCAAATCAGCATACTAATTCCCCTCAAATGGTTTTCAACTCATTAACTACACAGGCAACATTCTAAGTAGCTGATGGAAAGAAACAGCTGCAGTGCAAAATTGAGTAGAAGTTTCAGCAGCTACCAGTTTTGAAGTGTCATAATTTGGTGTTCAAGTCTTGCTTTATAGAGGAAGTTAGGAAACACTTCAGGATTTTCATTAAAACCCAAGAAAGTTACCTGCCCAGATCAATGATACCTTAGAGTTAAAAGGCAAAAATAAAATAGACCGAACTTCTACATGATCAAGGAAATCCCAAAAGTAATTTAACTGACTGCCAGAAAAACAAACAAACACATTACTCTTCAGGGGAAGATGAAAATAAACCAGGGTAACATTACCTACAAGGTTCAGTATATAATTACTATACATTCAAATTAATAGGAAAATGTGATTTATACTCAAGAGATAAAAGTAGTCATTAAAAGCAGACCCGCAAACAACCCAGGAATTACTATAAATATGCTAATAAAAAAGTGGGGATGTAGGAGAGAATGAGAATGTGAGGAGAATAAAACCTTAGGAATAAATTAATGGAAATTTCATAATTTATAACTTTTGATTCACTGGAGAAAGTACATAACACATTTACATTAAAAAAGGAGAATCAGTAAAAATTAAGTCAACAGAAATTATTCAAGCTGAAAAACAGAGAAAAAATAGTTTAGGAAATTATGAACAGTTTTAGAGACTTATGGAATAATACAAAACAGTTTAATATATAAATAATTGTGGCAGACAAAATATTTTAAGAAATAATGACCCCCCAAAGTTCCAAACTTGATAACAAGAAATACCAAAAAACAAGCAATCCATAAAGTTCAGCAACACCCAGTCAGGATGAATACAAAGAAATTACCCTCAAATATGTCATTTCAAATTCTGATAATTAAAGAAAAAAACCTTCCAGAGTAAAACACATTACTTACAGTGGAATTGAGAGCTAATTTTTCATTTAAAAAAAGAGGCCAAAAGACAACAAAATACCATCTGTAAAGTGCTGAAAGAAAAAAAACAAACCAGGATTTATATCCAGAGGAAAAAATCCTTCAAAAAATAGAGACAAAATAAAAACGTTCTTAGTGCCAAAACTGGTTTGGCTCAGTGGATAGAGCATCAGCCTGCGGATTGAAAGGTCCCAGGTTCAATTTGGGTCAAGGGCATGTATCTTGGTTGTGGGCACATCTCCAGTAGGGGGCGTGCAGGAGGTGGCTGATCAATGTCTCTCATCGATGTTTCTAACTTTCTAACCTTCTCCCTTCCTCTCTGTAAAAAATCAATAAAATATATTACAAAAAAACCCAAAACATTCTTAGTGAAACAAAAAATTGGGCAAGTTTGTCTCCAATTATAAGAAATACTAAAGCATATCCTTCAGACTAAAGGAAGATGCTATCAGATGGAAATCTAGATATAGAAGAAAGAATGAAGAGCACTGAAAATGGTAACCCTGTGGTATAAAAGTATATTTTTTTCTTTTCTTAATTTTTAAAAAAGACAAGTCAGTCTTTAAAACAAAGTAATAAAATACTGCACATTATATAATATACATAATGATAATAGCACATTATATAATATACATGATGATAATACAATTTCCATTCGTAGATCTAAGGAAAGTGGTATAATATTAATTCAAGGGAGATTGCAACAATTTAAAAATTCATACTATAGCCTTAACTGGTTTGGCTCAGTGGATAGAGCATCAGCCTGTGGACTGAAAGGTCCCAAGCTTGATTCCAGTCAAGGACATGTACCTTGGTTGTGGGCACACCCCCAGTAGGAGGCAGCTGATTGATTTACTCTCCAATGGATGTTTCTGACTCTCTATCCCTCTCCCTTCCTCTCTGTAAAAAATCAATAAAATATATTTAAAAAATTCATACTATAATCCTTAAAGGAATTCCAAAAAATAATACAAAGAGGTAGAACTAAAAAGCTAATAAAGTCTATACTAGTGAAGTGAAATACTTAAAAATACTTGATTTATCCTAAAAAAGATTGAAAGGGAGAAACAGAGGAACAAAAACTAGAGGGACAAAATAAAATGGATAGCAAAGATGTGGACCAAAAACACAATAGTATGAATTGTTATAATAAATGTAAATGATCTGAATCAATATATAGAAAAGGCTAATATGCAAAGTGTCCCTGTGGAAGTTTGATGAGGAGCTCTATTGCTTGCTATGATGTGTGCTGACTACCAGTGGGCAGCATAGAATGAAGGAAGGCCCCAGCCAGCAGCTGGCAGCCAGAAGGCCTCCATTGGCCCCTGGTCACCAGCCAGGCTTAGGGAACCTACCTGTATACAAATTTTGTGCACTAGGCCTCTAATACTTTAATAAAATAGCAGAGATTTTAAATGGTGGGCAAAGCAACACCTAACTATACGCTGTTTATAAGGGTCATACTTTAAATATCTATAACAATAAAAGCATAATTTGCTAATTAGGCCTGACAGCTAAATAACCTTCTGGACGTCTTTCTGGATGTCTTTCCAGATGAAGCTGCAGTGGTGAGGACTGGGGCAAAGGCGATTAGGGGTGATCAGGCATGCAGGCGAGTGGTTAGGGCATCAGACAGGCAGGCAAGCAGTTAGGGGCATCAGGAAGGCAGACAGAATGGCTAGGATTGATCAGGTAGGCAGGCAGAGGCAGTTAGGGGTGATGAGGCAGGCAGGTGAGTGGTTAGGAGCCAGCAGTACCAGATTGCAAGAGGGATATCTGACTGCCAGTTTATGCCCAATCCAACAGGGATCCCTAGCAGTTGGACATCCTCCTGAGGGTTCTGGATTGCAAGAGGGTGCAGGCCAGGCTGAGGGACCCTCCCCTCCAAAGAAGTATACAAATTTTGTGCACTGGGCCTCTAGTCTATATATATAAAAACCTAATCAACCATTATGACCAAATTATTGGGATGACTGAAACAAACCTGTTGACCAGTCATTATTACATGCACTGACCACCAGGGGGCAGGTACTCAATGCAGGAGCTTCCCCCTGGTGGCCAATGTGCTCCCACAGCCAACCTCCCATGGCCAACCAACTGCTTGTGGTCCCTCCCCTGGCTGGCCAGCCCCCATCGGCCCCTGGTGCTAAGCCATTAGTAGTCAAGCTGTTTCTGGGTTGGAATTTCATTTGTAGCAGAGCAGCTCCCTCATAGCAATTATTGAAAGTTAGCCCTCAACACAAGGTTTTGCCTTGCTTTCGTCCTCCCCCTACCCCAGGGGCTGTTCACCCTCTGTGGTGGCAGCATGGTGGAGAAGGAAGGAGGAGAGAATGCAGGTGGGGAAATGCATGGTGGCAGGGTGGCATCAGCATCTGTTCCTTCCACTCCCAGTCCCGTGACCATTGCCTCCTCTTTCATCCCTGCTGGCACCTTTGGTCCCTGGGCTGGGAAAGGAAATCAGGGCTGGGTGGTGGGGGATGCAACCCCTTTCCCAGGGGTGCTGAGGGCCAGCTCTCTCCTCATGGCTTACTGCCAATAACCTCCAGCTGGTCCCACCGTCAATCCCTCCAGCTGGCAGGCCCCAATTGGCCTGGCCTTGATTGGCCCTGATTGCTGGCCAGGCCTGGGGACCTCACCCATACATGAATTCATGCACCAGGCCTCTAATAAATTTATAAAGACATAAACAAGTTGAAAATAAAAATACAAAAAAACAAATCCCATACAAAGAGTAAGCATAAGAAAGCTTATGGCTATATTAATATTAGTCAATGTATATTACATGACCAGGGACATTTGATGACAACAAAGGATTGACTCATCAATAAAACAACCAAAAATATTCCTAAGTATATATGAACTTAAAAATGAGCTTTAAAATGAATGAAATAAAAGTGACAGAGCTAAAAGAAAATGACAGTTGAATACCTGTCTTTCAGTAATAGAATAAGGAGTGCAGCAATAAATGGTTAAGCAAGCAGCCAAGAGATAAACGGTTAAATTGGGAACTACTGAGGAATCCCCTTATGGCTAGGCTTGCAACACTTCCTCCCCTAAAGCCAGGCCTGCAAAGTATTCCTCTTATCTTCGGCCAGATCACAACACCTGAACCACAACTTCCTGAGTCCCTTAGGCTAACTAGGTCAAGCAGCCTTACTAGGAACCTACTGGGTTAGCTGGTCCCTTGCTGCCTGAGAACCAATTAAAGATTGTTAAGCCAGCAGTATGAGCCAATAGGGGAAGGCAGAATGGGTATAAAAAGAGGGACTGCCCCTCTGTTAGCACTCTTACCAGGTGTTTGCCAGGCTGCTGCATCAGCTAAGGTTTGAGCCCAGATTCGAATCTGTAATAAATTTATGCCTGTTTGAATTCAATTAGTCTTTGTGGTTTATCTGGTGGGGACTCGCTCCGTTACAAAGAGGTATAAATTAGTAAGGCTATGTAAGATCTAACACCATTATCAACCATCATGATCTTCATAAAATACTACATTCAACAACTAAAAAATATACAGGTGTTTTTTTTTAAGCATACATGGAACATTCATCATGATAGACCATAGGCTGGACTATATAATAAGTTCCAATAAGTTGCAAAAGGATTAAAATCATTCAGAGTATGTTTTCTGACCATATTAAAATTAAATTAGAAATCAATAACAAAAAATCTCTACCCTATTTATTTTTAAAATCATTCACTCATTGCTTAACACAGTGGTCAGCAAGCCACGGCTCACGAGCCACATGCAGCTCTTTGGCCCCTTGAGTGTGGCTTGTCCACAAAATACCATAGCCTGGGAGAGTCTATTTTGAAGAAGTGGCATTAGAAGAAGTTTAAGTTTAAAAATTTGGCTCTCAAAATAAATTTCAATCATTGTACTGTTGATATTTGGTTCTGTTGACTAATGAGTTTGCCAACCACTGGCTTAACCCTTTTCATCTCATTTATTCTCTCTAATTCTTCATTATATTTCACTTTGAAAGGTCACAAATGTCCTTCTAACCCTTGAATTTAGGCCTTTAAACTATTTAATTAATAAATTCAGTACCTGGGAAACCTGAGTTACTCAATGGTACCTGAGGACCTAATGTGTGTCTGACCACTGCTGAAGATAATAAAGATGATTGCTTAAATGGTACTTTCAGTGTGTCAGGCACTGTCATAAGCACTTTACAACTGTCCCTGAATAAAACAGGCTTGAATTGGACCCACTTATATGCATATTTTTCTCAATAAATATATTGAAAGTTTTTTTGAAGATCTGCAATGATTTGAAAAATACTTCATAGATGACCCTTATGATTTTCTTATCTCAAGCTTACTTTATTGTAAGAATATAGTATATAACATATAAAACATGTGTTAATTGACTATGGTATCAGAAAATTATTAGTCAAATTTTGGGGGAATCAAAACTTATACATGGATTTTCTTTTCTTTGTTGAGAGAGAGAAAGAGAGAGAGAGAGAGAGAGAGAGAGAGAGAGAGAGAGAGAGAGAGAGAGAGAGAGAGAGACATTGATTTGGTATACCACTTATTTAATTCATTAGTTGATTCTTGTAATGTGTCCTAACTGGGAATCAAACTTGCAACTTTGGTGTATGGGGATAATGCTTTAACTAACTGAACTACCCAGCCAGGACCTATACATGGATTTCCAACTTTGCTGAAGTAGGAGGTGTGTTTTTCAAGGGTCAAATGTATAATTATGAAACTGACTATTCATAATGTTCCTATGAGGTCGATACAGTTTTAAAGATAAGGTAACTAAGTCAAGGAAAGGGAAGTCATTTGCCCACATCACAAACCTATTAAGCAATGGAGTTAGAATTTCTAGCCCAGAGAGTCTAGCTCCACAACCATATTTCTTAACTGCTGTACTGCAGTCTTGGACTTCAGTGCTCCCAGAATGGTGGAGAACAGGTAAAAAAAGACAGGTAAACCATCATAATTCATGCAGGAGATGTTCTGACTTCCCCAATTACAGTATGTCTATACCTTATATACTGATACACAGGCATTTAGTAATCTGATTATCCATTATACATTTATTTTCTAGAAAATATATAATTTCTTTTATACCATAAAAAATTAGCTATAAAACTTTAACACTGCTTCATGTGCTTTCTCAGAACATTTTCAATGTAGAGGTTTGTTGGATTTAAGCAAACTATATATTTCTAACTTTGGAATGTCAGGCATTTAGAGGACAGATGCTGGAAGGCTGTGGGAGGAGAATGAAGAGCTGCCCAGGTATCCTTAAATTCCAACCACACAGAGAAATAGGTCTTCTTTAGCCTTAAGTTGGATCTATGATATTTTTATTGCTAAGTATTATAGAAATTAGAGATTTGAGATTGGAAAGAATCTCAAAGAAAGTCATTGGACTATCTAAAGTCTTGTACCTTTCTTGTGGGATTGTAAGGAATACATGAGAGTTTGTCAGCACTCACTGCAGTATAGGGCATATAGAACATGATCCTGATAAATGAAAAAAAAAAAGTTCAAAATTTCAACTTGTCTCTTTATATTACATGACTAGGGAAATTTTTGTAAAAAGTTTTATGCTAGTTTGGCCTTTCATAAAGCTTCAAGCCCATCTACACTAATAAAAGAAAAAGATGCAAATTGGCCATATCTTCACGATGCCCACCAGCCAATCAGGAGTGAGTATGCAAATTAACTCAACAAAGATGGTGAGTTAATTTGCATACACAGGCGCTGAGCAGCAGGGGGTGGGATGCAGGCGTTCTGCACTACCCCAGCCACTCAGAGACTCTGGGCAGTGTGGGGAGGTGGAAAGGCAGCTCCTGGCAGAGGGAAAAGGCAGTGCTGACAGCCAGGGGAAGAAAGGCCCATTCTTGCATGAATCTTTGTGCATCAGTCCTCTAGTAGAAAATAATACACACTAAAATACCAATCAGAAGTTTAGTGTACAACACCAGGCTGAGCCTCTGTAACTGCAAATTTACACAGACTTAGTTATTTAGGAGTAAACAGTAAATCTATTTCTGAGTGAAAGATTAAGATAATAGAAAACAAGTTATTTTTAACCTGGAATTCTATCACAATTTATGTTATCTGTAAAATGATGTTTGCAAAAATCACAACTGTTTAATCTGGGGTGTCTTGAGAGCCTATATGACTTTTCAGAAAACATAGCAGATTGTTTTCATTTTCAAAAGGAGGTGAAGACAACAGGAACAAAATTTCTCCTGAAAATCTTCAGTTTGAATATTGGATTTGAAACTGAAATTCTATTTTGAATAAAACATAATCAAGAAGATGGACAAAGTGTTCCCCAAAAGAGAGGTGGACTTTCATTCTGAGACACCCAGACCTCAAGGACTTTAGACTGTCACTGGCTATTCAAGGACACCAGTGTAAATCGTTTCACTTCATCAATTTCAGTTTCATCATCACTAAAATCAGTGAAACAAACAACTTTTGGTCTAAAAAGTTTCCATATTCTTCCTACATTTTGCTGATGATCTAAAATTAAAGATGGTAGAAATCATGATTTAGAAAGGTGTTGGTGTTCCCCAAACATCTGACAAGGCCACAGTGGTTTTATAATTGTCATCAATGAAGATTACTGTGGGATATGGCTCATGAAATTCTTTTCCTTTTATGCATGAGAATTCAACCTTCAGTTAACTGTCCAATTTTATTTTTTGGGATAACCTGCTAAAGTTGTTATGTTAATTATGTTGCTAGGGAACATTGCTTATAGTAAAAATGATCCCTGATTGGTATCTTGATTCTTGACTGAGAACACTACTAATACCTTATAGGAAGCCATATCTTTGTGATTCTCCAAATATGAAGACTCTTGTAGCTGACATGGTCCTTTGTTGAGAGCCCCAAAACTATTACAAGAATCATTGGTTCCTGTGGTGCATGAGTTTTTTAAGCCATACTGATTAATATACCTGCCTGATATAGACTTCTCTCTTTTCATCTGAGCTGTCACAGAGGGAAGATGGGGTGGTGGGGGGAAGTGGGGAGATTCAGAAGCCAATGCCTGTAACTGTACCACTGCAAGGATCCTTACAGGAATGCCTCACACTTCCCAGCAGGCAAGTTGCAGCTTCTGTCCCACTGAGCAGACTAGTGCCAAGTGATCTATGAGAGTCTTTTGAGTCTGAATGTTAAGTATAACAAAACAAGATCTCTTGGTGGAAGATGCAGATACTCAGCAAATCACTCACTCACACACACACACACACACACACAAGACCAGAGAAAAAATAATTAATTAATCCTGGTTCCTGGGAACAGATGTTCTACTATAAAATGACAGTAAACAAACATTTGCTGCTATCATAAATAAAATAAAAAAGCAATGTTTTTCTTCATGTTTCCTATAATTCTGAGTCTTTCCTACAATACAAGATGCTTTTTAATTCCTGGAGCTGTGCTTAGTTGAAAGGGACACTGAATGATCATGTATCTATCAATTAACATCTGCAGTTTCAGAAGAAGGGTGGGCCATGGCTTATGGGAATCAAAGTGACAAGAGCTCTCCAGTGTGCTAAGTAGTCTCCATGTATACAGCAAGTATTGATATTCTTATACTTTTGCTTCTTATTCTTCTACCATCCTTCTCATTGCTTCAAGAGGATCTCCTTTTCTCAGGGCTTGTACACTAAAAGTACTTTGACAACCTTATCTCATCCATTCTTTCTCTGAGGTTTGTCTTCACCTTAGAATGCATCTGTTTTCTCCAAGTTTCAACTAGATTTAAATACCACTGACCAGGAAAGCCCAAGGTCACTGGTTGGTTCTGATAAGAGCAGTGGTTAATGTCTGTGCCTCATGCCAGTGCCTGGCTTGGGAATACACCTCACTTCATTGCAAGAAGTGATCTTATGTTAGCTTCTAAGAACCTAACAATGGCTCAGCTAGCTGTGAAATTGGATGGTAGAGAATTAGGTGGGATATTTAGTTAAAAGGGAGGGGACATACCAGAGGATGTATGCATAGCTGTAGCTGACTGCAGAGAAGACTAAGGACACAGAAAATGAGTTCATCTAACAGGCTGCTCCCAGGAATGGTGACAAAAATTTTCGAATACCTACCTACTCTAGCCTTTCTATGAACTTGACCCTGTTTCTCTGTGAGAAGCTCTTATAGTGCACTTTCCTTATTACTATGTGTAAAGATCCATACACTCATGAAAAGATAGTGGGCATGCCAACTGTAACAATTGGTAAATCCTTTTAGGAAAGCAGTTTAATACTGTTCACACTCCTGACATCATTACTTCTATCCCTGGACACTTATTCCAGGAAGCAAAAGTAAACCAATAAAGCCACATGCGTGATTTTTTTTCAATAACCTTGAACCATTATTTTTATATCTATGGGATACAAAACATTTTTAGGTTACGAGATACAGTTGTTTTTAATCTGCTTTATGTTGTATGTTTGAGGTAGGATTAAATCATAATATCCAATTATAAAGAGTTTACAATGTACTAGGCAATTTACATGTGCTATGCACTTCACATGTATTAACTAATTTAATCCTAATAACAACCTTATTAGGTAGTTACTACAAAGTTTCCATTAAGCAGATGAAAAAACTAATCTCAGAAAGGTCCTGGCTTTCCAGCTGTGTGACAGAGATAGGATTTAAACTCTGCCAGTCTGGTACCAGAGCCTGTGCCCTACACCTCTGATCCATGCTCCACTCATGTGCCCCAGGTCACAACAGGCAGACAGTTACAACAGTCAAAACTCAGAGTGTTGTGCTTATTACAAAATGCATGCCCCATTTCCCATGAGTCCCCATAGCAATAAATGACAGCTGGCAGTTAAGATTTCTAGGAATTAATAACAAGAAAAGGAGTTCTGGAAGTATTAAAAGAAACTCCTCCATGAGTTTGACAGTGATCTCAAGGCCTCCCTATGTCCTGGTGAACACAGAAAGACAAGGCCCTCTAATGCTTACTAATGCTCTAGATTCCTACTCAAACATGTCCTGGGCTGGGGACAGTTATGTTTTAAATCTGATCTGCTTCCCATTTAAGAAATAATGTGCCCTTTTCTTTTTAAATGAACAAACAAAACAAAAACAAAGATACAGATAACAGATTGGTGGTTACCAGAGGGAAGAGGGGTTGGGATGGGTAAAAGAGGTGAAAGGGGTACATCTACACAATGAAATACTATGCTGCTGTTAAAAAGGAAGGAACTCTTACTATTTGCAAAAGCATGGATGGACCTGGAGAGCATTACACTAAACAAAATAAGCCAGTTGGAGAAAGATAAGTATCACATGATCTCACTTATTTGTGGGATACAATGAACAACACACACTGATGAACAAAAATAGATCCAGAGACATAGAAGCATCAAACAGACTGTCCAACTTCAGAGGGAAGGCGGGGGGTTTGGGGGTTGGGGTAAGAGAACAACCAAAGGACTTGTATGAATGCACATAAGCATAACCCATGGATACAGATGGTAGAGGGGTGAGGGTATGTTCTGGGGGGTGGGAACAGCTGGAAAGAGTTCAATGCAGGGGACGGGAGAAAGGAGACATATGTAATACTTTAAACAATAAAGAATTTAAATTTTAAAAAAGGTGAAAGAGATCAAAGGCATTATGATGTGTAGTAATTAGGCTTTACTTTTGGGAATGGTCACTTAGTATATACAGATGTTGACTTATAATGCTATACACTTGAAAATTTGAAAACTAAAAATAAGTAAATGTGTCCTTTCAAATTTCTTCACCATCCTCATCCCATCCCCGGCAGCCCCATTCCCTAAATGACTTCTTGTGAGGCTAAGGGGGAAAGTGCCGGGCAGGTAATCAATCTCACCTTAGCTTCTGAAGTGGGTTCCAAGAAGCACAAGCGATTCCCAAGGCCCTCGGCTGCCAGGCAGAACTTCCTCTGCTCCTTGTGAACATTGGCAATGCATTGGAGAACCACTTCATCATCCTGCAGGAAAAATACACACACACATGTGAGTGGTCAGGGACCCCTCCTCCCATGTGGAACTACCCCTCCTCTCCCCCCAGTCACCTTGCTTTATCTTTATCAGATACACCGAGAGGCACATGCTTTTGAATATTAAATAGATAAAGGAGACTTTTATTCACATGTCTGATTCACATGGTATTACTGAATTCCATCCCTGATGAAGATTCTGATATGGAGTCACCAGGAGCAAGTACATGGAGTGGACACACTATATACATATCCAGACAGCATAGGCCTCACTTGTAAAATGTATACAATGCACACAACCCAGATGAGCAGATCATTTCTACACTTGAGTGAATATGAAAACAAATCTAAGCAATCTCTCCAGACATGAAATAAGACAATAAGATGTGATTGAGGAAACAGAGAATACAGCAGAGATGGGAGGGAAGTGGGATTCATTGAGGGAAAGTCTATTTTGTATGGGGGGCTGTGGAGGAGGCAAGAGTCATGTTTTGTCAGGAGTGGGAGTGTATATGGTAGATATGACATTTGCCAGATATGACAGAAGGAACCTGGAGAGTAACAGATGTTTTAGACATATGGAAAAGGAAGATTGAGACTTCTTGAAAGTTCAGATTAATAGAAGGAATCAGGGGGAGGAACCAAGATGGCGGCATAGGTGAACACCTAAACTGCTGCCTCGCACAACAATTTCAAAATTACAGCTAAAAGATAGAATGGACATCATCCAGAACCACAGGAAAGCTGGCTGAGTGGAAATTCTACAACTAGAAGGAAAGAGAAGGGATCACGGAGACTCAGAAGAGCTGCAAAAAGCTGAAGTACAGAGATATGTATGTGGAGAGGATGGGTGGCAGAGTGCCTGGCTGGCTTCCTCTAGCAGGAGGGAGATGGAAACTCCCAATTGCACTGAACCCCTTATCCTACAGCACTGAACCCAAGTTCCGGGTGAGTCTCAAATGGGGGGAGTCTGGACTATCGTGAAAAGGGAGGAGTGCACGGAAACTTAAGGGAGCTACAAAAGGCAAAAGTCTGGAGGCACGCAAGCATGATTGAGCACACAGAGGGCTGACTGTTGATTGTGCTGCTGGCTTTCTCTAGCAGGAGGAAGACAGAAGCTCCCAACTGCATTGATATCCAACTCTGATTGCACTGATCTCCACTTTCAGGTGAGACCCTGGGGATCAGAATCATATGGGTCCCCGGAGTGCAAGGAAACTCAGGGGAGCTGGAAAGGGAGAGGCCTGGAGGCATGCAAGCGCTAGTGCACACAGAGTTGGATGCAGCAATTACCTAGGAACACTGAAACCCAGGGGCCGCACAGGGCAGGAATGACAGGAAGTCAAGGCTGTCTGCTCAGCCTGAGACTCTGCCCCATCCAAGCTGAACACAGAGACTTTTGCAATCTTGCGAGTCTTGTATCATGAGGCTGACTCCAGCACAGTTCTCCAGTATAGATACAGCTGATCCTCATAACCAATTATCTTGGAGGTCAATTCCTCCTAGTGATACCAACAACAATCAAGACTTAAATACAACAAGACTGAACACACAGTCCACAAAGGGATGCACCAAGAGAGTCCACCTTAGATAACTGGGGAAGGAGAGCTCCTGGGCCATATAGGACACCTAACACAAAAAGGTATTCTACCAACTCAGAGAAGTAGTGAAAATGAGGAGACAAAGGAACAGATCACGAACAAAAGAAATGGAGGAAAACAAATGACTGAATACAGAGTTCAAAACCACAGTCATAAGGTTTTTCAAGAATTTCCTAGAAAAGATGGATAAATTTAGCGAGACCCAAGAGAAGATGAAAAAGGACCAACTAGAAATTAAACATCACTGACTGAAATAAAAAATATTATACAGATCTAACAGCAGACTAGAGGAACACAAGAATCAAGTCAAAGATTTGAAATGCAAAGAAGCAAAAACACTCAACTGGAAAAGCAAAAAGAAAAAAGAATCCAAAAATATGAAGATAGTGTAAGGAGCTTCTGGGACAACTTTAAGCATACCAACATCAGAATTATGGGTGTGCCAGAAGAAGAGAGAGAGCAAGATACTGAAAACCTATTTGAAGAAATAATGACTGAAAACTTCTCCCACCTGGTGAAAGAAATAGACTTACAAGTCTAGGAAGCACACAGAACCTCAAGCAAAAGGAATCCAAAGAGGACCACACCAAGACACATTATAATTAAAATACCCAGAGGAAAAGACAAAGAGAGAATATTAAAAGCAGCGAGAGAAAAACAGTTAATTACCTACAAGGGAGCACCCGTATGATTTTCAGCTGATTTCTAAACAGAAACTATGGAGGCCAGAAGGGAGTGGCAAGAAATATTCAAAGTGATGAATAGCAAGAACCTACAACCAGGATTACTCTACCCAGCAAAGCTATCATTCACAATTGAAGGGCAGAGAAAGAGCTTCACAGATAAGAAAAAACTAAAGTTCATCAGCACCAAACCAGTATTATATGAAATGCTGAAAAGTACTCTTTAAGAGGAAGAAGAAGAAAAAGGTAAAGATAAAAATTATGAGCAACAAATACATATCAACAAGTTAATCTAAAAATAAAGTGAATTAAAAATTTACTGAACAGAATAAACTGGTGAATATAATAGAATCAGGGGCACAGAAAGGGGGGAGGGAGTTCAGGGAAAGACTTGACAAAAATCATACAGCTATGGATGAGGACAATGTGGGGGAGGTAAGGGCAGAGGGAGGGGTGGGAGCTGGGTGGAGGGGAGCTATGGCGGAAAAAAGAGGAACAATTGTAATAATCTGAACAACAAAGATTTATTAAATAAAAATATAAATAAAAAAGAAGCATTCAGAGGTCAAGTAGAGGATTCATTCTAAATTCCTAGGGAAATACCTCCCTCCTATGCATCATTCTCAAAAGTAGTCTCTTAAAATTCCAGAGACCTTGTTTGAATTGCATTCTTTTTGTTGGTGGTCAGAAACAAGACTGACCTCTATGTACACTATGATTTCTTCTTGCATAACTCTGTCTAAGGCTGACAGGAAAACATTTCCTTACCAATTCCTCCATTCTTGCTCCTCCAATCTATTCACTCATCCCTTCTATGCACCACTACTTGACTTCAAATTCAAGCCTCAAAAAGATGTCTGGTGTGGTTAAGTTAAAGGAGTAATCAGAGATTACCTGGTTGGAGCTTCCTCCTTAGCTTCACTCTCCTGTCCTCTCTTTCATCCCTACATCCCCTGGTGTTAATGTTTGTCTAGGCAGATTAAAGAGAAACAAGGTTTTATGAAATGATGTCTGTACTATACTTGGCCATGTGGAAAAATTAAACCTTTCCATCTGGTGGGAAGATGAGATTCAGTAGCACCAGACTCCAACAGAGAAGCCTGCTGGTGTCCAGAGACTGGTCAAGGGTCATGGGGATATAAGAGAAGCCAGAAATCACAGATGAAAATCACATATGAAATGAATATAGAGGGAAGGAAAAAAAGTTCTATGCTTTTGCTAGCACTGGAATGTCACTGCTCATCATTAAATTGAATCAGTAATAAATTCCAAAGCCTCTGCTTATAGTGAAGTCAGAATTCATGATCTTCATTTGAACTGAGACAGAATAAAACTCTAGAACATCACTGCTTTGAAAATGTGGATTCAGTGAAACCTTGAAGAGAATAAAGGCTTTTCCCAGGAGAAGTCTCCCCCAGATCCTAGAATGACCAGAAGCAATACCAACCACCTAAAGGGCATGGGTATTGTGGAGTGTTCTCTCAATTGTCAAAATGATTGAGAGGTGCTTACATGCATTGTGAAGCAGGGGTTGTGTGAGTTAAATGGTCTGTACTGCAGTCTTCAAAACATATAATTTTTCTGTCCAAAAATGTTAAGAGGACCCCCCATTGAGAAATATTAAATATCTAACACCTACACACAATTCATCATAAAAAAAACAACAGTCATTTGCAAATCACAGAAGCATGATTATGAACTAGACTTTCATGACCCTGGTGAAAGTCGAAAAGTTTTCTCTTCAGAATTTCATATATATTTTATTGATTTTTTACAGAGAGGAAGGGAGAGAGATAGAAAGTCAGAAACATTGATGAGAGAGAGACATCAATCAGTCACCTCCTGCATGCCCCAGTGGAGGTGTGCCCACAAGCAAGGTACATGCCCCCAACCAGAATCAAACCTGGAACCTTTCAGTCTGAAAGCCGATGCTCTATCCACTGAGCCAAACCGGTCTTGGCTCTCTTCAGAATTTGATAAGATTCTCTTTCCATGATCTTTCCACCCAAAGGAGCCCAAAATACCTTGTCTTGACCTTGCACTAGTTGCTTCAAGTCTCTATGAAACTTCTGAAATGTACATGCTTTATACTTATATTTCACGTCCTCATAACCCAGGCTGCCAATCAGCTAATGCAATAAAGGAACCTGCCCTGGTTCAATAACCATTTGCTGAAGAGCAGTCCAGCATAAGTCCTTCCCTAGGTCATCACTCAGGGTGACACACAGATGGGTATGGGATTTGGAGCCAGATTTACCCTCTCCAAACACTTTCACTTACCTCGACCTGCTGTCTGGAACTATATGCTCAGTGCTGACCTGGCTACAGGCTGCCACCTGGAGTGGCAGCCTGTACCAGACGGCAGTTATTATCGCCACAAACCTTTAAGAAACAGACATCTGGAGCCTTCAAGTGCACAACACTGAAATCTTTGTATCACAGTTCCATTTGGATAAGTTAATTCTACCTCATTTCTTCTCACACTCCCTAGTAAAGCACAGAACACAAGCCTCTCCAGCTACCCATCCTACCTAGTTTACTCATTCTTGTACCGATGTATACTTCTTCTTCTTGTATGATTTACCTTCCTTTCTCTCATTGCTTTAAACCAAGTCTGGGAATTCCAGAGAATACCATTTCCAAGGAAGCCCCTTTAGTTGCAAATTCTTTCATATTTTGTATCACCTCAGAAGACTGTGCCAAATTCAGATTGGTACTTTTTTACGCAGGTGCAAAAACTCTTATGTTTTGTAGTAGGTGATAGCTAATCTCCACATCTTCTTTGGAAATTTATCAACATGGATTAAATAAATGAAAGTGTTTGGAGAGGGTAAACTCACCTAGTTACCACTTCTCTGAAACTTACTGACAATAAAAAATCTGATAACATTTTTGGTTAATAAAAAATTAGGTGAATAAGATTACGTAGGTTTCAAGTGGACAAATCTATAATACATCACCTGCATATTGCATTGTGTTCACCAACCAAAGTTAAGTCTCCTTCCATCACTATGTATTTGACCCACTTTACCTTCTACTTTCTCCCACCTCCTCTTTCCTTCTGGTAATCCCAAGCTTAGGTTGCCTGTGTCTATGAGGTTTTGTTTATTTGTCTTATTTGTTCAATTGTTGTTTTCTGTTTTATATCCCACATATGAGTGAAATCATAGTTTTTGATTTTCTGAAGAATGATAGATTTTTTAATAGAGAAAATATCACAGCTCTGGGGGTTTGTTCCACTAAAAATGTGGTTTTGTATTATATGTTTAGCTTTTTTGAACTCTGATTTCACTGGAATAAGACCAAAAACTTTTCCCTTTTTTGTAGTACCTACAGCAGATTCAACTCAGTCAATATCAAATAACCATACATCCCCTCTGTAAGAGAAATAGAAACAAACTAAAGAAAAGAAAGTGCTAGGTCAGAGGGCACAATAATCAGTAATGGTAAGACTTTTCAAACCCATTCTCATCCTTAAGGGCAAGGGGTGAAAATCTCTTAATTCTCCAGGAAACAATATCTATAAGATCACAAAGGTTTTTCTGCTTTCTACCAAGGAATCCAAAGGTCCCAGTTGAGTTCTCCCTCCTACCTCCAACCTTATCTCTCCTTCATTCCTATTACCTTACTGTCTTCCAAGTAAGTCTTGCTCTGCCTCATAAAATGCTGCCTCTTGAAAATCCCTCCATTCCTTTATTCAATTCCTCTGGTTTTCCTACCTTTCTAATGGAGCCTTCCTGTAAATATAAGAATTACCCAAGAGTAGGTTCTTGTCATTTCCCCTTAGCAAGCTCATCCATTTCTTAGGCTTCCAGTTTTATTCTCAGGAGTTGTTATGTCATCTTTACCTCCAACCTGGTGATATTCTAAGGTTCCAAACCTTCACCTATTCTTAACTACATGCATGGACTTACGGACACCTCAATATGTCCCAGAGCACTGATAGGTTTCCTTTGCAGTCTGTTTTTATGCTCCTATGTTTGTTAAGGACACATCTAACCTTTCAGCAATCCAGACTCAAACATCATTTCCTGTCTCTGAGTCTTCTTCCTTTCCTCCTATAGCAAATGGGCCAGGGGGAGGAGAGATTGGAGGTCTAAAGACCAAGTCAAGGCTTTTACAACACCAGCCCATTCTTCCTCTGATTTATTGCCAAAGGGATAGCTCTGACCTTACCATTTTCCTGCTGAAAATCTATAATGGCACTCTCGTCACTATCCACATAATAAATACAAAATTCTTAAACTAGCACTCGAGAGCCTTTACTTTCCCACCTATTTCCCCAACTTCTTCCCTATACTATTAGAACTCCTTGGTGTTCTCTACCTCCCTACCTTTACTCATGCTATCTCTAATTCTACAGCTGCCCTGTTTTGCCCTTTTCCATATTCATATATTACCTATCCTCCCAAGCTTAGGTCAAATCTCACCTTCTTTCATGAAACCCAAGTAATCTCTCTTCTCTGAACTTTCATAGCAATATTACCAGACTCTTCTATTATGCTTATTTACATGCATGCCTTATCCCCACTATACTAGATAATTTGAAATGGCTAACATTTACTGATCTCTGACAGTCAATGTACTTTATGCACAATAACCTATTTAAGCTTCAGATAAATACTATTATATAGGTACTATTGTTATCTCCATTTGACAAACAGGGAGCCCTTGTACAGAGCAGTTAAGTAACTGTCTAAGATCTCATGCAGTCCATGCAGTCTGCATCCATGCTCTATCTCCTACTCTTCTCATCTATCTCTGTAACCCTATGAGGCAGGGTTCATATCTGGTTCATGTTTACACTTATCAGATTTCTCACTAGCATAATAGTTTATGCACATTTCACATCCAACTGTCATTTATTAAATGGGTGGTTTTTTAACTTGTAATGCCAGTTAATTATAAACTCTCTTTGAGCAAAAACTGCTTCCCCATCCAAGCTGAGAATATAATGTTTGGTAAACACATGCTGACGGATTGTGATATGGAATAAGAATAAAATAAGAGATTTTTTCACTCTTAGCCATATAACAAGAGTTATTATGGAAAGGGTCACTGTTTCATTGATGAGTCAGAAATGAATAACAAAAGAACAGATGTTGACATTAAAAAGCAATGAGGAATAAGCAATAATGAGGCTTTGGAGTCTATTTCAAACATTTTTAGTCTGATGATTAATTATTATATTGATAACTGGAGCCCAGTGCATGAAATTCATGCACAGGGGCATCTCCTCAGCCCAGCCTGTACCCTCTCCAATCTGGGACCCCTTTCCAATGCTGATCCCTAAACCTGCAGTCAGACAGCCCTCTCACAATCCAGGACCACTGGCTCCTAACTGCTCACCTGCCTGCCTAGCTGGTCTCACTTAACTGCCCCCCCTCCTGGCCTGGTCACCCCTAACTGCCCCCCTGCAGGTGTAGTCATCCCAAACTGTGCCCCTCCACTGACCTGGTTGCCCCCAACTGCCCCTAACCCCTGCTGGCCTGGTTGCCCTTTAGTGCCCCCCTGCCAGCTGGGTTATCCCACATAGCCTACTGCTTGGTCATTTGGTTGCCCCTCACTAATGCCCCTGCTGGCCTGGTCACCCCACGTGGTCTGCTGCTCAGTTATTTGGTCGTTTCTCACTAACCCTCCTGCCAGCCTGGTCGCCACACACAGCATGTTCAGTCATTCATTCAGTTGTTTCAGATGTGATGGTCGCTTAGCCTTTTATATATATAGATGATATTAACTATTCATTCTATATTGGACACTGTGCTGAGATGTCCCCCTAGAGTGTTTAATATTCACAAAAATATAACTATTTTAAAAATGAGGAAATCAAAGTTTAGAGGAATTAGGCAATTTTAATGAATGAATATTTAATGAAGTTATTATGTGTCATCATAGGTATGTATTTCAGAGTAATCCTTACAATCAGTAGGTACTAATATATATATACTTTCAAAATGGAGATAAAGAGATTGAAGTGCAGAGTGTATGATACAGCATGTAAGTAATAGATCCTAATCTTGAACCTAGGGCTATCTTAATTGGTAGCCAGTCCTCTTTCCCATGGTGCCAAACTGGCTCTCTTAACCCCAAGAGACTGATCTTTGCAGTAACTCTGAATTCATGTCTTCCTGACTCTAAGGCATGGCGATGGTGCTGATAAAAATAGCACCAGCTTCTCACATGGCCTACAACACTGCAAAGTAACCAAACCACAGAGCACAGTGCTAGAGAGAACAGCCAGGTAGCTAAAAATCCTATAAAACGTTTTTCTGTGCCCAATGACTACAATACTACAAGGAGTGAACACCATCCCAAAACTTGTAGCAGAAGGGGAAAAATGATTAAAATCCAAGGTATATTGTAAGTCAGCACCCCTCCAAGCTATTCAGTATGCAAGCACCAGCTATTCCTGTTATAGATTCAGCTTGTGATGGTGTTGAGTGATTGTCCCTGGACATGAATATAGTCATTGGCTCTCTTTGCTTAGATTTCATATTATTACCACAGATCAGCTCTGACAAAGTAAAGCTTTTACTATAGCCCTCCTCTAGCTATAACTTGGAAATGAATGGAACTTGCCTATTCTATCCCTGTTGCTTCTTTCTTACATGCTGGCTCATAGCCCAAGGCCAGAACAAGCTTGTTTGCCATCTCTGAGTTAATGGCTGGGGACACCTGGGTTCTCTCTCTTCTCTTTGGGTCATTTGTAAAGAACTTTTTGGAGCAAAACAAAAAGGCTGACAGTCCTATTTAAGGTAGATCATTCAGCAGTTGATGACAGCCCTATAGTTAGATCTGCACATCACTGGTACCAAGAAGCTCGTGAGCAGGGAGCACGTGGGACAGAGTGCAGGCCAGCAGATTTCATGGCCCACATTTAAGTGCAGATACTACCACAGAGGAAAATCCATAGTCATTTATTGCTTTAAAAGTGGAAGATGTGTCTTAGCCACTCATCTTGACCATCAGAGATAACTTTGGAGAACTGATGCTAAATTATATTTAGCATATAACAAAGACATACGTGAAAGAGCTCATTCTAAGGCTTTACCCAAAAGCACTTCTTGAAAAACAATAAGGGCTTTTGGGTAATGAGATATTTATCCCCACTTTTCCACAAGGATTAATGACACAGGTGGCTATTTATATATTCTAAAAAGCAATCATTTTGATTATTTGCTTCCTTAGATTCTGAGCTTCTGAGAGCAGGAGACTCTCATTTCTCTGTGAACTCTCAGTGTCTAGCATATTATTTGGTACTGAGTAGAAAAGCACAAATATTTGTGAAAATAATAAAAGAGCTGTATGTTTTTTAAAAACTAATACAGTTGACAAAATAATTATGCATCAAATTGCATAATAAAGATCTTTTTTCACATTTTTTTTACTCATAGTGTCTGGGATGCCAACATGGAAATAGTTGGGATTACATGAAGGGATCTATTATGCCCTATTTGCTTCCCAATGGCTCATGAGACACACAAATATTCTTAATCTAATTTAAAAAATTATGAAGCCAAAGGTTATACATAAAGGAAGAGGCTAACTAGTTCCATGTCCAGTTCTCAGAAACTGACAATATATTGTGTCCCTGGGACATCTCTAGAAATTCTTACTGTTTTTGAATTGGTCAAAAATTAAGAGTGGCTCCAATTTCTGGTTCTTTGCTATTCATTGATTGTTGCAAAATTTAGTGAAATAGAAATTTTAGAATCCCCAAAGACAAAGTTGATATACTCTACAATTCCTTTCTTGTTTAAATACTTTACTCATTTGTCTTATAGGGTAAGTATACTTTCTTTTGCTTTTCCCTCTTGTATAGTAGCAGCTCCTTCTCCATGTATTTGGCTGACTCATCTTTACCTTCCCCTCTTCAATGCTGAAATAGTGCTTCAGGGCTACTCCTCGGGCTTCTCTTTACCTGTACTGCCCCCCTGGTGATCTCATGGCTTTGAAAACCATGTGTATACTGAGGACACCCAAATTTGTATCTTTCGCATAATTTTCAAATTTGCTAAAACTTCTCTGAATTCCAGACTCATTATCTCCAATTGCTTATTTAACATTTCTATGTGGGTTCTAATTGACATCTCAAGTTTGGTATGTGCAACATCTGACTCCTGATCATCTCTCCCAAGTATGTTCTCCCTGTAGTCTGTTCTATATTAAGACATGACAACTCCATTCTTCAGGTGGCTTGGGGAAAAAAAGATTTTTAAAATGGAAAACATCTTAGAGTCATATTGATCCTCTTTTTCTCCTCCCCTCACATTCACAAATCCTACCCTTTCTACCTTCAAAATACATCCAATTGGATTGCCTTACATCCTCTTCACCACCACTTGCTTCCGGCCATCATCTATTGTCACAATTATTGCAATCATCTCTGAACTTGTTTCCCACTCACATTTCTTCTCTACACTGTACCCAGAGGAAGTTTTGAAAATATACTGAAATCTCCACTACTCAGAACTCTCCAGTGGCTTCGCATCTTACTCAGGAAAAAGGCAGAATTTTTTCTGTGATCTATGAGGTCCTAAAAATATTCTCACTTTCCACAATCTCTCTTCCATCATTCTTTTGATTGCTTAGTGTCAGCTGCTCTGGCCTCCTTCTAGGAGCTCAAATCTTTGAAGCATGACTCTTCTTCAAATCCTTTGCCCATAATGCTCTTCTGCCAGATACTGGCATGGCTCCCTTCCTCATTTCCTTTAGGATCTGCTCAGTGCCTTTTTTTCCAACTTCACTTACCTCCTAAGAATATATATTTACTTGTTTCTTATCTCTCTTCTCCTTTTTTAGAATATAGCCCTCGTGGACACTGTTTTGCTCACCACTTTATCCTCAATGCCTGAAACAATGTTCAGTACATGGTAGGCACTCAAATAGCTACAGAATGACAGACTACTCATTTTTCTCTCTATTAAGTACTGTGCCCACAAAAATTTATGAATTCATTATAGTCTTATTTCTTTATGGAAAGTGACAAACAATCTTCAGTCTCTGCTGAAGGGACCCACAGCCTGTAGGACCCTTTCTGCTCTAGCAATCAGAGGAAGGTTCTGTTCCCTCTCTATACCTCTCCCTATTGCCAAGAAGGCAGAATTTTGGGCTTGATTATAAAATCTACTCAGCCTCTCCCATGAATGGGTTCCTTTGGAACTTGCAGTGAAGTGAGCTAAGAGATACACATGCCTTGTCGTTCACTTGATTAGAGAGACAAGCAGGTACTAGGGTTTACATAAGTAACTAATTCCCTGTCACATCGAACATGGCCTTTCCTGACATGAAAGAATTCAGTGGCCTACAACATGTCCTCCTAGAAGCAATGGTTAATTTGTAAAATTTTCTATACTCATAGGATAGACAAATAGTAACTTGGTTGGTACCAACAGAAATTCAGGCCCATACGATGTTTTTCTTAAAAAAAAAAAGTTTCTTCCAATTGCTACATAAAGGTTTTCTATAGAATTGTAGTATCAGTATTTTGAATACTTCTCTCCCAACCCAATGAGAACACATCAGGTAGTGACCACAACTAAGTGCATGCCCACACTCCCCTGGTTTCTTTCTCCTTTAGGAATATTGTTTAGCAGGAGGAATGAATGGGGGAAAATAGGAATGCAAATCACAATGGTCCGTGTCTAACCTCAGAGGTGGCAAGGGTTGATAATAAACTTACAGAGGAAAATTCAGGTCTCTGGATCTAACATTGCCCTGAACCTGATTTTATAAAGGAGATTTGACCAGGAAGCTTCAACTTCCCAGTTTCATATTATAAATGCTGATGTTTGCAGTGAGTCTCCACCTTGATGCAATCTAAGCCCTGTGACTCCAGAAAGACATAAAGAGCATTCTGATTCTACCACAGCACTCCTGAGAGACCTTGATGAAACTGCACAACTATACCTGTATTTTTATGTTATTAGATATATTCTTTACTTTTAAGTAAGTTTCCTTTACTTGTATCAATGGTTCTGGGACCTCTGGCTTCTAAGTTGAGGCATAGTTTCTTCCCTTGGCCATGCAATTCACCTGTGACAGCCCACCCACTTATAGCCTGATCTCCTGACAATACCTATGCTAATGGGAGTGAGCCATGTTACCATCTGCTCTTCTTTCTAGAGAATAAAGTACTGATGTTCTTTATACTTATATAAGGCAGTGCTTCAGGCAGGGTACTTTAGGGAATTTTCTCCTTTAAGATTTTCAGAAAAAATAAATGAAACAAAAATATACAACATGTAGGACATATTCAGATATTCTGTGTTTGTGCATAATCACACCAATTTACCGAAAGCCAGAACAAAGCATGCAGCAGTTTCCACACAAAATCTAATAGCTATGTACACTGTGCCTTTTTCAAAAAGGATGCTGATAATGTTAGTAGATCTTAATAAATTTAATGGGCTGACATTTAGATGGCTAAGTCTTTGAAAACAGGTCACTTAAAAGGCAAAAGAAGTGTTTTTATAATTGAATGGTACAGAAAGCCATATAAACTGTCCAGGACTCATTTCTTTGAAAAATCATACATTTCTTCCAGGTCCATTCATAATTAAGTCATGCATCCATGAGAAAAGTATTTGCATGTCTACTGATGTTCCAGATTCTGTCTCGTGACCTGGTGTACAGTGGTGAAGAAGATAGGCCAGGGATCTGTCCTCCTGGAGCTTCCCTGTTCTTTTTGAACATACAGAGTCAAAATGACTTGTGGTTTGCAGAAATGATATAGTTGAAGACCAGAAAAATCTATGACAGAAAGGAGAATGCAAGGAGGGATGTCTGAGCTACTTCTTTTTCCTTCTTGACAGTTTTTCTGCCCCAGGAAGAGTTCCCATGTATATAATTCTATTAGAGGTGCCCCCCTTTACATAGTAATGCTTGGATTTCTTGTTTAAATCCCTCTTTTCCATAATCTTTATCTCTATACCCAAATCCAGAAAAGGATTTGTTTGTTTGTATCCTTAATGCCTACCAGAAGGCAAACATGTCATGAATGCTTGTCAATCGAAAGGAATGAAAGTCAGGAGAAATAGTGGATCAGAATGTGGGTCAAATATAATGAAAATCTAGAGACTGGGTTCCCCAAACGCTGGGAATCAAAACCAGACACTGCCAGGGATCCTAGGTCCCGCCACATGGAGAGTCAACGGACCCTGGAAAACGAAGCCTATTTCTGCTCAAATAACTACTCCTCAACACCACCTCCTGTGGTAGGGCTCAGGGCTTAGCGCTCAATCTCACATGGGGTTATGTAGGCTATTGTGCACAGCAACTGCCTGCACCTGAGGATTTCGATTCTGCCAGGCTGTTTCTATCAGGACACAATGAATAAACAATATCTGTGGGCAGGCCACTCAAATATAAGGAGATTGCACCAGGTACTGGTGTAAGCACTTTATATTTCATAAAATCTTCATCAAATTAGTTATCACTATGCCCACTGTTGATTCCCAGGGCAGGCTGCCCCAAGACATCTCACAATGGCATAGTGATTATTCAGAATTAAAATCCCTAGAGAAGTAGCAGGAGTGAGAGGAGTTCTCTGACTCTCTTCTGTTCCCCTAAATGCAACAAACAAATCTGCCAGGAGATAGGTGCCCTCCCTGCTCCTGAGGGTTGAAAGTCAATGTTATGAGGAGAGTTAAAAAATCCAGAGTCAAGAAGCCTATAATAAACATGGTAACACCCTCACTAATTTACTTCCCCACCCAAACCTTGCACAGGTTCCTTTCTAATGAGCAACAACTTTTTTTGTCCTGTCAATTTCTTGCTTTTTTGTCTAAAAAGTATTAAAGGCTGTCCAGTTTGATCATTTCTTTGAGTCTCATTTTATGATGTCAGCATCTTATTATTCTCCCACATGTACACATTAACTTGGTTTCTCTCCTATTAATCTAGTCTTGTGTCAATTTTATCATTTTATTATTAATCCACCTGTAGGACTAATAATAAAATTAATCCTTCCTCTCCCTGACAGTTTTGATGAGCCAGCCAGGAGAACTTCCCAGCTGGAAAAGTGATTTTTCTGAGACAACTGCAGCTAAGAGATCTGGGTGTCTGACAACTCAGCAGGTAAGCTTTTCTTACCCTCTTCAGCTCCTAAGATCTTTATCTGAGGGTCTGGTTTAAAAAAGAAGAAGAAAAAATTTTTTGTCTCTTTCTAAATTTAGGCTAGCAGGAGAAAACACAGGTGAAACTAGTTTCTTAGGCCAATGCAACTCCAGAAAAGATTTGGTTTGTTATTCTCAAGATCCATCCATTTTGTTGCAGATGCAATAGTTCATTTTTGATTCGCTGTGTTTTGAAACAGCCCCCCTTATCTTTCTTAGGCTAACTCTGGCAATGAACTTTGGAACTAATGAGGGCTGCATCCTTTGCATCTTATGGGATGCTTCCCGTGTCTTTAGTTAAGCCATAAAAGGTCTATCGGTTTGAGTCACTATTAAGATGAATAAATCATGCCCCTGAATGGCCAGAGATTGATCCTGAATTGGAAAAATTTCAAAATTGAGAAGGAAAAAAAATCTCTAAAGAGGTCTCATATTGATATAATGATTCTCTTAATAAAATTGGACAGAAATTAAAACAAAAATCAAAGTTGAGTCATCTCCTTTCCTATTTGCCTTCTGACATTTGTAGATATTTGTAAAAAATCAGGACATTGGAAGAATAATTGGCCAGTACTTAAAAAGAATAAGGGTTTAGGTAAAATGATATGACAGTTTGACTTAAAAACTCTCTAACAAGATAAAAGAACAGAACTAGATTTAAAACCCAAGATAAATTCCTTAAACATACACACATGAAAAACAAAAATAAAATACCTGCCCAAATATCATTCTACAGGTAAAGACAGTTCAGTTAGGCTGATATATGTTAAGTGACTGCAAGGAATTGAAAGTAATGGCAATTTTTTCAGTCCATCCATTATTCATTAATTTATTAAGTATTCATTAAATGCCTATTATTCACCATGCACTGCTAGATCCTGAGAATACACAAATACATCAAAGGTAGAAAGTGGTTATTTAAATCCAGTTCACTGCAACTTTAAAACTTAAGTTCTTCCAACTATACTAAAGTTCCTCTTGTGAAGAAAGTGTTTCAGTAGCTCCTATAATTGACACTCAACACCACCACTTAGTGATGCAGCTTTTCAAATTCTCACCTTATTTGGGGGCAGGGGAAAGGCTCCAGCTGGAAAGCTTTAATCAAAGAGACAGCTTCTTCTTTCTTAAATAACAGGTAAACACTCAACTGTTTCTCAATGTTTTATCAAATGAGCATATAAGTTCCAGCCCCTGGTCCATTCTCTCTGCTCCCCTGCCCAATCATGGCCACACTCCTACCCCTAAACTCTACCATAAAAATTCCTGAGCAACCACTACATCCTATGAACAGATGAAGAAAATGCAAGTATCCTCCTGCAACAAAAGTCTTCAGAGCTTTTGGCCAACCCCAAAGCTAATAAAAACCCAGTAAAATTAAAAGCATATGTGATAGGGTTATTCAATTAATTTAAGCCTCACTACTTGATTCATTTTGCTACAGAGACTACAGTGGTTCTCAACCTTTTTAACGCTGCAACCATTTAATACAGTTCCTCATGTTGTGGTGAATCATAATGTAAATATCTGTGTTTTCTGATGGTCTTAGGCGACCCTGCTAGGAGTTCTCAACCTGTGGGTCACTACTGTAGAGCCTAAGACCATCTGAAAACAGGTCACGACCCACAGGTTGAGAACCGCTGGACTAGAAGATACACCAGATCCCTTTGATGAAAAAAAATAAATAAATAAAAGAAAGAAAAAAGAAAAAGAAAACTACCAAACAGCAATGTCTGGCTCTGAATCCTTACTTGCAATAGTTTCAATCTCAGTCATGTTTGGGGAAACTTCACCTATGGCTACGTAATTCCATACAGATTCACATATTCCATGAAATTTGGAGCAAAGCACCTGGTCTACAGACCATCAAGATTGCTGCAGATATGCCCCTTATCCAGATCTGTGTGGTCCATCTGATGACAAGTATCCACTGCTTCTTTAATGTAGCCACAGAGAATGTGGAACCCAAGGTTCTAATGCCTACCATCTCCCAGGTGGAGTATATGGGCAGGGTTGTAGGTCTCTGCTACCTGTGAAACCCCCACTTTTCTCTCCATCCTCTGAAGCAAGGCTTTCCAAGGTTTGGCCACTTAGTCTTATACTATCCAAGCCTCATGGTCCATTCGCCAGTAGGACCACCAAATTTTCACCTCCACAAAACTTTGGAAAATAGGTCTCAGTTCCAGTCCAAGATAAAAAGAAGCCCCAGATCTCTAGGACATAAAGCACTTGTTGTCTTGGGAAGAAAGCAAAGGAAGAACTAATTCATTTTTATTCTATATTTTTCCTGAAATTCTCTTGACTTTAAGTTTACAGGGAGACAAAATAAACCTGGCTCTACTGTAGAGCAGTGGGGCTAAACCCCATGTACACATGGGAATCCTCTGGAGTACTTTAAAAATATACTGATGCCTAGGTCCCACCCCAGTTCAAATAATTGAAAATCTCTGGGGACAGGTTTTGGGTACAGGCAATTAAGTTCTCCCCAGGTGACTTAGGTCAGAAGTGACAGCTGGGGAAGAGTAGGCTGGCAGATATCCTTTCCAGGTATGGAATCACAAAAAGACACTTCCATTTTAGATGTAATAAAAGATAAATAGTGGGGGAAAGATCAGGTATGGCTTCATTTCCTTTTGATCAAAGAATCTCAAAGAGGCCACTATGGACTCAAGACCTCTCCAATCAACAAAGCCTATAGCATGTGCATATCCTCATTAGTTGTATTCCTCTAGAACAGAGGCAGAGAACCTTTTTTCTGCTAAGGGCCATTTGGATATTTATAACATCATTATCAGGCCATACAAAATTGTTAATTTAAAAATTAGCCTGCTATATTTGGTCAGACATTTAAATAATTCACCCCTAATGCCTTGGCAAAGCCAGACCTAATGTTTTCATGGGCCTTATATGGTCCACAGGCCGAACGTTCCCCACTCTGCTCTAGAACATAGCCCGACTCCTTTCTTCTTTCTTTCCAGGCCTTTATAATGTTGCCTCATAAGATTTCTTTCCCTGAGTACAGACTAGAAAGATTATCTATCAGCTATAAGTAAGAAGGTGAAACTAATATCTTACAGACTTCTTCAAAAAAGAATTCTAAGTATACAATCAACCAAGAAGTCTGAAACAGAAAACTAGCCAACCAACCAGCAAGTACTTGTGAAATGTCCTCAATATCCCTGGTACTATCTATGCCATGATAATTAAGGATCCTTCCTCTACCTTCCCAACCCACTCCCAGTCCCTCCTTGAAAAGTGTGAATAACTTCAAAAGAGGGTAAGTGAAATTATTTTGAATGAATAAAAGTCTTCCTATTTCTTAGAGAAACTGAAGTGTTTTATAGCTGAGGTTAATTGATTCTCAAAATGTATAAGGGAACTGTTCACAATGATTTTGAAAAAGAATCAAGGTTTCCTTCTCTCTCTTCAATAAACATTTCATTTTCAATGGCAGAAGTTAAACCATCCTACTTTTTCTTAGGCACATATTTTCTACCTGGAAATATGGAAAGGGCAATTTTAGCGTTCTTTTCACAATGAAGGAAATATATATTTTGGTATCATATCTATTAAATAATTTGCATGATACAGAATATACTTCAAACTTTTGAAATCATAGCTCATCTTCAGTTAGCTATCCATGTGCTAAACACAAGCAACATTCTGTTCACTATGCAGTATTTATGGTCCTAGGGATTGAGATCCTTTTCTTTAATAATTTTAGGTTGTAAATCCTTGAGCCAATTTAGAATTAATCACCAATATTTGCTCCTTTTCTATAAAGCAGATCAGTGATACAGAAAGGCCCCTATTTTTTTACTGTAGGGCACTAATTGTTGCTCTGATGATTGCTGATTCAACCTTGACTCACTAAAACAGTACAGAGCAGACCAGGCCAGTAACAGCCAAAAACAGTACCCATCTCTACCAGCAAAATCCTAAGAAAGTGCTCATGACCTCATTCCTTCTGCATTGCCATTAATAGGGCTTCCTGTGCAAATAAACCTCCAAACCAAGATAAAGGAAGAAAGATGGTCCATATAGAATCATAGAGTGTTTAAGGGGAGAGCACCTCAAAAGTCATTAAATCCAAACCTCTTGGGAGTTCATCTATACAAATGTCAAGGAATTCATATGCAAAGCACCAAAAGATACCCAACTAAAACCAGCCAGTATTGCTCAGTGGTTGAGCATCGACCCTTGAGCCACGAGGTCTCTGATTCCATTCCCAATGAGGACACATGCCTGGGTTGCAGGCTCGATCTCCAATAAGGGGCATGCAGGGGGTAGCCAATTGATATTTTCTCTCATTTATGTTTCTGTCTCTCTCTACCTTTCCCTTCCTCTCTTAAAAAATATATTTTTTAAAAACAACAACAGAGAACATAAAATCAACTGAAAGATGTAATACTATTTTTCACCGTTCTCTTTCTCATTAAAATTTCCCTTGTCATGTGCTTGCCTGCTCTGCCTACAATCATTGTCCATTAACTAGTTAATCTTCTTGGCATTCTGCAAGATCAATTCTTTAATCTTTATTAGAGTTATTTAGCCTTTGGAATTCCCAGCAGAAAGTAAATTTATTATTCACCTGAAAGTATGGGAAGGATTAATATATGGAAAATGGTAACCATCTATTTTTCACTGAAGTCAAAATGAGATAGGGTAGCCCTAAAAATATATCTGAAGAAACTGAGATAAGATAGGAAAAAGAACTTACTGAAAGTGCGGGTTAAACACTACCATAAATTATTAAAATTGGATTCCAGGTACTTACAAACAATACAGAACTATCTTTTCTGGGATTTGCAAACTATCTAGTGATTAGAATTCTATGAGAACACATTCTATGAAAATAGCCATTTAAAAAAGATTACTTTTGGTCCATTTACCCAACTTTAGAGTCTTGAGACTCCTGCTCCATGAATGCATAAACTGTGTTTAATTCTCCCTCTACTCTGTTAAGCATGGCATTATGTGAAAATAAATAGGTAATAACAATCTTGCTGCTCTTTGTTATAACAAGGTAGGCTGTTTTGCCCAATACTTTTTTCTAGAACCAATATCCAAAAACCAAGATCCCCAGGCCTGTTCTTTGTGACAATGTAACCAAGCCTTATCCATTTTCCCAATTATATCTCTGCTCTAGAGTCAATTGCTTACACTTCAGGTTGCCACCAACCTCCTATTTGTCATATTTGAGGACATTTTCTGACCCTGTTTTCTGACGTATGTGACAATGGACACTACTGATATCTTCATTTTCCTGGAAAAGTCTTCTCTTTTGTCTTCTAAGGGAATGCACTGATCTCCCAGTTGTCTTCCCTTCTTCTTACCTACCTCTCATTTAGCCTCTGTCCTCAGGCCTCTGCTCCATTCACAGTTTACTTAGTGATTCCATTCAAATGATTGGTTTCAACTTATATCTCCTTCACTGATGACTCCTCACTCTCTCTTATCTGACACCAGATCCCTATGTTAGAATGAAGGCTGCTTGTTCTTCTTCATTTGGATATCCCTGACTCACTATGAGTCAATTCATCCAAAACTCATTATCTTCCTTTTTCCAGACTTATTTCTTCTCCACTTTCTGTATGGTTGACAGGCATCATCCTTCATCCACATACCCATGGCAGAAGTCTGAGAGTCATGTACAGCTCCTCTCTTATATATCCAATTATAATTTCCTTTACTTTGCCCCTCCTTCCCATTCCCATTACCCCTAGAATTACAATGGCTTCCTTCCCGAGGTCGGCCTTCTGTTCACTCCTCTCCATCAACTCTGCATGCTCCCGACAGAGTGATATCTCCAGAAGACAAATTTGAGCATCTCACTCTAGAGCTTAAAATCTCAAGTGGTTTGCCCATCACTCAGATTTTATGGAGAGAATTCAAATTCTTCCTCTTCATCTGGCTCCTGTCCTCACCTCCACAGCATCAGTTCCTACCTCTCCCTCCTTAGGCCCCCTGCCATTCCAATCCTAACCTTCAGCCCTCTGGAGCTACTAGCTGAAGTGACAAGTTTTTATTTTACCTCTAAGCCTTTGCAATCACTGTTTTAACTTAGATTTCCTGTCTCTACCACACTCCTTATTTTCTAAGACATCATGCACTTCACCTAATCTGGAAAGGCCCATCACATACTTCTGTAGTTCTCTTTGCAGCTTTGTCTGCATCCCTCTGTTGGCTGTGAGATCACTGAAGACAGGAATTATATCTAATTCATCTGTGTGCTTAGAAAAAGGCCTTGCACTGAGGAGGTGTCCATTAAATTCCCAGTGAATGGATGATGAAGCTTAGTTGGTCCAGGATCTTAAGATTAAATTCAGCATGTTACACTGATATGGTCACAATTTAATTTCTACCTTTTAGTATTTAGGCCAGGTCACTGAATGGCAAAGTAGGTGAAAAGAAAAGGCCAAGGTTACATGCAATGGAGTAATAGGCTGGGTTAAACCAAGTCTTACAAACAAGTGCCTCAGCTGCTTAGTCTGGCCAGTTACAGGCATACCTTGTGCTACTGCACTGTGCTTTTTTGTGCATCAGAGATGGTGCAATCTTTACAAATTTAAGGCAGTATCCTCCATCAGCAAAACGATTACAACTTGCTTTACTGCAATATTCACTTTTTGTGGTAATCTGGAATGAGCCCACAGTATCTTTGGGGCATGCCAGCACTTTGACTGAGAGTGCTCAGCAGTCTAATTCTGGTTTCTTTGCCTCTAGTCTTCTCTTTGCTGGAAACTTCTTCCTCTCAGGAGCCCTGTTTTTCAATTCTTCAGTATCTTCACTTTGTTGAGTGAACCCCAACCTCAGAAAGAACTAAAAGACCGGGTGAGGTGATGTCTCCTCGCCTTAAGTCAAATTCCCATGATGCCTTTTCAGATTCTGACCTATTGCCAATTTTCAGGAGTAATTCTATCATCCAAGCCCCAGTCTGTAAGAACCCAGCAAAAGCTCATTCAAAATGAGTCACTCATTTACCTAGAGACCCTCAGAAAGGAGACGATGGAAAGGCGAGGCATGTCAAACTCATTCCTCTCCAGCTGAGCCCAAGGGTTAATCATTTGTATGCTTCTTTATGTGCAAGTTAAGCATATGTTTGCCTCTCAACTATGAAGCTAATGCTTCCGTTAGCAATAACACCCTCATTTCTTTTCCTTTAGGTAAAAATTCATGAACTGAAATCCATGTGACTATTGCAGAAACACAAGGACAGTGCAACACCACCTGCTCATTTTCCAAAAATAACAGGGTTTGATATAAAGGCAGTCAACATCTGCATGCAGATGCACATTTTTAGGGAGGCTAAATTGTCATTGTTTATACTAGATCAGTTTGCACTTTTCGCATTAAATCTAGAGAATTGTCATATGTACTACTTGAGATTTCTGCCTTTTTATGGACAAGCAATTAGTATATAGAACTTTCTCATGTGGACCATCATGGGAGCAGATGCTGTCTACCACTTATGATATCATATGTTTTATGGAGAGATTGCTCTAGAGAAGGAAGGTATAAAAGGCTCCCAAACAGCTAAAGGTAACCACAGGAAAAAACTTGAAGAATCAGCTGTATCTGGGCCAGCATCACAGATAAATGGGTACTGAAAGCCTAAAAGCTATCTGAACAAGTATTTGAGGGTTTGTTGTTTTTTCCTATAAGTTTTGCCTTTAAGATGGCACTTAACCTTCTCAACTTTCTTCAACTTAAGTTGATAAATGGATGTTTTAATAAAGGTCTTAGTATATTTAGAGCTTTGAGATAAAACTTGTTACTTCACTATATTCTCCTTTGAAGTTATAACCTACCATTCAAGTCTTTGACCCCAGGAAGAAAATTCTAGTTTCAATAGCAGCAGACCTCATTGGAGTCTTTGAACAGAGAAAAGAAGACAGAGCAAAGTGCCCTGAATTCTGTAACTCTGGAGAGTTTATATGATAAGTTACACATCCAGAGAGAGAAAGCCTTCATTGGCACTAATGCATTTTGCTATAGGTATTTATATAATCATGGTTCAAGCACGGAGATGTTTTTAAAGTCTATCTTGTGCATTGACTGATTTTGCTACTTTGGTTTTCATATGAAATCCATTATAGCAGAGCAGAGAAGAAGACCAGGCTCTGAAGTCAGACTGGCTGGGTTGGTTTATCTCTGAATTGAGTCACATGGCCTTGGGCAAATTGTATTTACTTCTTGCCTCATTTTTTTTTTCAGTTGTGAAATGTAAATAATAATTTCTTTGTGCACTGTTTGATATTAAATGAGTTGGTAAATATAAAACCTCTGAAACAGAACTTGAACATAACAAGCACTCAATTGATAATAGCATTTTATTTATATTATTATTTTATTGAAGCCCTTTATGAATATGCAGAATTCAAAGAGTCTATGTTTCCTTATAACAATAGACTACTCTGCTCTTTATAGAAATATCACTGATGGCTCCAAAGTTATAACCATGAATTAGAAGAAGAAATTGGGCTAGTGTTTTATTTATTTTTTAAATTCCTTATTGTTTAAAGTATTACATGAGTCTCCTTTTTTTCCTCATTGACCTCTCCCCTGCCACCTCCTCCTCCAAGCACATGCCCTCACCCCCACCCGCAGTGTTTTTTGTTTTGTTTTGGTTGCTTTTCTTACAACTGAGATGCCCCTTGAAACCTAAACAATATATAATCTCCTAAATAGGTTACTGACCTAAACCTACCTTATCAGTCCTGCTTTTGGAAGTTAAAGAAAAAGAAGTTTTGACACCCACCAAGACTGACTCAAAAAACAACCAGAAATAACTGTTCCACTGTCTTTGTGCCCCATCCGTACCCCATAACCAAGCTTGTCCATTCACTCCAAATAAAGTTTAGATCATTTTCATTCTTTGAAATCAGTTTTAATTCTGGGGAAGAGAAAAATAAACATGCCCTGGCCCATAAAGGTTCACCTCACACTCCAGTTCTCATTGATTCCTGGAGTACAAAAGCTGTTTCCTGTCCTTCAACCAGACGTCCATTGCCCTTGACAGTTTGATTAAGTCTGCGATCATGATTTAATAGAAAAAGAACCAAAATGAAATTCCAAAGTTCCCAGCTTGAGAACTGATTAGATTACTTGCTAGCTGTCTGGCTTTGGGTAAGTCCTTACTGCAATGAGGCTTACTTACAAAGTGAAGTTAATAATATCGAAGTCAAAGACTATTGTGAAAGGTATGTAATCTTGTGTGGAGATGCGTTTTATAAACTCAAACACAGGACAAGAATAAATATGAATAAGTCAAGTTCTTAGCCTTTATTTTTTAGTCTCTCAGTCTGCCAGGGGTCCTACTGTCCTTGCCCTATAACCCCTAGCTCCTGTTTGGACTTGATCTCTGGCCTCTAAATTTTCTGGGCTCCCTTCCATTCAGCCAAATCACAAATGCATTAATAATCATGGAGTTAATGTAACCTGTTTATCTGCATCCTCATCTAATGTGCAGTCTAATTTTCCAAGTTTTGTGTTGGGTTTAAATTTGGAATTCTCTTTCCTGACAACTTCTAACAGAACTATTCAGCCAGTGGCATGCTTCTATTCCATTTCTATATTTGAACCTCTACTAAGCAAATGTTACTGTTACTATCTGAAAGGTGTATGGGGGTAGGAAAGGATGGAGAGGAATAAAATAGGGTGCAGGCTTAAGACAATGACTGCCAGCGATTGCTAACTGCTGGGGAAAAGATGAAGGACTCACCATTTACTGAATGCCTGCATAAGCCAGTTCTGTGAGAGGCACTATATAAATAGAACCTCATGAAATACTAACAATAATCTCACATGCATTTTATATGTAACAAAACTAACAGGGTGCACAACATATGTCATCCATCCCTATCTACACAGTGGTAGAGATGAAATAAGAATCTAGGTCTGCTGGAATGAATCCAGAGAAAAGTCAATTCATCTCTGCTTCTCCTCTGCCAGTTTCAGGTTGCCTCAGCCATCTCAACAAGTCTCTGGTAAGAGCATCTTTATTCTGCTTCTTTCAGAGATCACTGCAACTCTCAAGGGGATGGGTATAGGCACTTGAATTTGTGAGCTGGAGAATCACGATATATGCATCTTACCTTGAAATAGTGAAAAGCTACTGGAGAAGGAGATGTACAGACACACAGTCCTGTGGTTCAGAACATGGATTCTGGAAGGCTTTTCTTTTCTGGCATCTATGTGTGAACTGGGCCCGACCAGATCTAAGTACTTCTGCCAAGGTGAGATCCTCTGGGCTCTGCCATCTGAATAAAGCCTACATATTAGGCCATAAACTGCCACTGTATTCAAACAAAGGCATTGCTGCACTCTATCCAGTAATAAGCAAGGCCACTTCTGGCTCAATATCTTCCAAGTAGTTTCCTCTCTGCACTCTGGGCCCTGTAAACTGCTTTGGGGAAATATTTAATTAGAGCAGCTTGAGATGGGGACAGGGATTGGAAGGCCTTTGCTTCATGCACACATGGTGGCACTTGGAGGAATCCATTTTCTTTCCTCTTTGCCTCTGAGCCTTAAGAATTGATTATCCTATATAATAAAAGCCTAATATGCTAAGTGTCCAATCATCCAGTTGTTGGTACAACCAATCAAAATGTAATATGCTACTGATATGCTAAGGCTGCTCAACTGCTCACTATGATATGCACTGACCACCAGGGGGCAGATGCTCTGATCTGTAGGTTAGCTTGCTAGTGGGGTCTGGCTGATCAGGACTGAATGAGACAGGCCAGACATGCCCTGGAGCCCTCCCATGGTGTTTCCTTTGCTGGCCAACCTCTTGCATCCCTCCCTGGCTTCAATCAGGCACTGGTGGGGTCCCACGGCCTGGCATGTACCCTCTCACAATCCAGAACCCCTTGGGGGATATCAGAGAGCTGGTTTTGGCCCAATCCCACAGGCTAGGTTGAGGGACTCTACTGGTGCATGAATTTGTGCACCAGGTCTCTAGTGTGTTATAAATTCACCATCAGACTCTTAGCCTACAGACTCAAGATCTAATTATATACATGGATGTCTTCTTTGTGCAGAAAGGCATCATAGAATCTCAGATTATTGGTCAGCCTGAGCCCACAAACCCCTGCTTGGGAGAGGCCATGTAGGGTGAGTGTTGCTCTGGCATTCTTCTGTTTGTAATGTTCCTGCTAAGGTGTCAACAGAACTAGTTCCCTGCTGGCCTCATCTTCTCTCTATGTCACAATGCTTCAGTCACAGTAAGGATGAGTGGATTGAGGTGAGAGAGACCTTGGGAATACTTTCCTCTCTAGTAGGGAATGATAGGACTGCCCATAAGTACACATTAAAAATAGGTTGAATTTCCTTTTGGTTATTTCTCCACCTAATCCAGAACCGATTGCACTTACCAATTGCCCTCTGTCCCCCTCCTCTAAAAATGTCAGTGTCTTTATGCTTCCTTCTGGCTTCATAAGTTCCTTTTATGCCAGCATGGGCACCCAATCTTTGGAGCAAAGAGATCTATGTTCCAAAGTTGCTGACCTACTCCCTCATACCTTGTCAAAATGTCCATGCTCTTGATGATAGCCATACAGACAGGTGTGAGGTGCATCTCACTGTAGTTTTAATATGCCTATCTCTGATGATTAGTAATGTTGAGCATCTTTTCATATGTCTATTGGACATCTGTATGCTCTCCTTGGAGAAGTGTCTATTTGTTTATTTTTCTGATGTTACGTTTCCTTGAATTATTTATACATTTTGGAAATTAACCCTTATCAGATGTATCATTGGCAAATATATTCTCCCACTCAGTAGGTTATCTTTTTATAATTTTTATTTTGTTGATTGTTTCTTTACTGTGCAAAAACTTCTTAGTTTGATGTAGTCCCATTTGTTTATTTTTTTTTCCTTGCTCAAGGTGACATATCAGAAAAAGATATTAAGATTTTACTGCCTATATTTTCTTTAGCAGTTTTTTGGTTTTGAGCTTTACATTTATGTCTTTAATTAATTTTTAGTTTATTCTTGTATGCTGTGTAATAAAGGGTCTGCTTTCTTTTTGCATTTATCTGTCCAATTTTCCCAATAAACAACAGGATTGGTGAGGATATGGATAAAAGAGAACCCTAGTATACTGTTGCTGGGCATGCATATTGGAAAAACCTCTATGAAAAACAATGTGGAATTTCTTCAAAAAATTAAAAGTTAAATTGCCTTATAACTCAGTAATTCCACTTCTGGAATATATCTGAAAAAACTCACAACACTAATTTGAAAGAATACATGAACCCCTATGTTCATTACAGTGTTATTTACAATAAATAAGATATGTAAGCAACCATGCACCCATCAATAGATGAATGTATTAAAAATTCGTGGAATATTACTCTGTTATAAAAAAGAATGAAATCTTATCTTTTTTAACAGCATGAATGTATCTAGAGGGTATTATGCTAAGTGAAATAAATGAGACAGATAAAGACAAATACCAGATGATTTCACTTTCATCTGAAATCTAAAGAATAAACAAATAAATAAAATAGAAACAGAATCATAGATACAGAGAACAGATTGACAGGTGTCAGAGGGAGTTTGGTGGCTGGATGAAAAAGATGAAGGAATTAAACAGTACAAATTAGTAGTTACAGAATAGTCACAGATATGTAGATTATAACATTGGAAATATAGTTAATAACATTGTGACAACTATTCATGTGGTCAGATGATTTTCTGGCCACTTTGCTGTACATCTGAAACTAATAGTTTAATACAGAGTGTAACTATAATTGAAAAATTAAAAAGAAAATTTTATTAAAAAAACAAACATCCATGCTTTTGATGTTATCCCAAAAAATAATCATATATTTAACTTTAGGAAACTATCATAATTCTTCTACTTTTATTATGGCATTTGTATTATTTTTATATTCAGTATGGGACTACACATCATACTGTTTACATTTTAAAACATATTACTGAGAAACAGGTGTACTTTTTAAAAAAATATTCAATATCTTGTCTCCTAAACAGCCTATCCGGTGACTTCCAGTGATTCCCACCTCCTGGGGTTCACACCCTCATGTATTCCCTGATGCTTAAGTTTGGCTAGAACTAACCTTTAAATGAAAGAATACAGAAAAAAATGGTGTGATATCACTTCCAAGATTGGGTTACAACGAGATGGTGGCTTCTATATTACATACCCTCTCTTGCTCTCTCTGGTGAATGACAGCTGCCACATGGAAAGGTCCAGCTGCTAACATGGTCAATAGTCAGCAAGAATCAGTGGCTGTTAACAGCCAGGTGAGTCTGCTTTTAGGCAGATCCTCCACTAAACTGAGATGAATGCCAAGATGCCTATGGACCCTGGAAACACTTGATTTAGCCTGTGAGAGACCTGGGATCAGAGGATCCAGCAAAGCCACATTCAGATTTCTGACCCACAGAAATTGAAAAAACATAAATTTTTGTTATTTATGCCCCTAAGTTTGTGGCTAATTTGTTGAATAATAATAGGTAACACCTTACTTTGTATATCAAATATTCTGAGCATTGAAATTTTCCCCAGGACATTCTTCTCAGACCCTTAAGTCACAACTACTTCCCTTTCTGAACCTCTGGAAGATGTGGATAATCCATCACCACATTCTCTCTCCACACTCCAGGCAGCCACTTCCAATCCATCAGAAAGGGCCACCAAAACAAAGTCATTTGTCCTCAGGAGCTTACTGCATGAAAAGTACTATCACCTGTCATCATCTATCACCTAATGAGGCCTATAATCATATTTCTGTGCCCTCAGTTCCCTTATTCTCTAATTTTCTTCAGGAGTCAAATTACACTGAAAGGGTAAGACTACAAAAATAATTGACTTCTGAATAAATCTCACCTTTGCTCCATCAGCAAAAGGTTCCTTCATTATTTTGTCACTATCTATAGAAACTCCTGCCCATGATTGATATTTTATGTACATTTCCTTATTTTACTTAGTGTTCAGCCACCTTCACATTTTACTTTCAAAGCTTTTTCTTTGTTCCCTTCTTTAGAAATATTTATTTATTTTTCTAGTAAGTCTCCTAGTCTCCTGTCAGGGTGTTTTATAAGTCACAGAGAAACATGCATAAAGATTGGCCTCCTTCAGTCTTTCAGGGTTCTTGTTCAACCAGGGCATCTTTTCAGTGTTAGATTAGGTAGCCTCAGAGTAAAGTGTTTTCTGTCTAGTCATATCCTACTCTTAGTTCCAATTAAACATGATTTGGACCTACGAATAAATGAGATGCCAGAATGGGGAATGCCTCCACACTTTCTTGTGGTTAGCAGCTGAGCAGACTTCTACTTTCCCTGGAAGGAGCTGATCATACTCTGGAAGACTCTCAATGTAAGACTTGGCCTCCACAAGGCACTGAGAACAAAGACAAGGTAGCCAGCAGGAACCTGAAACGAGCTTAAATCAGAGACACAAACTTTTCACAGGTCTAGTTTTGTACTATCTAACTTCACTGTCAAAGACATTTCCTATCTATTAATTTAGTAATCTTAAAAATAGTATATTCTATTATTATCATAACTCTGCTATTTTCTAATTTGGGGATTTGGGGTAAAATATTTGATTCACTGAGCCTCCATTTCTACCTGCTCAATTTGAGGTTTACTAGATTCTAATACATGCTGAATGCATTTGAAATACAAAAGGACATTTATTACAATAATCATCTACTGAAGTTAATGACCACTAAAAGTTATGACCTAAGCTTTAGAACCATGTGGAATAACAGTACTCTCTGTGATGATTAAAATGTTCTATAGTCTGTGCTGTTTAATGTGTTAACTACTGGCCACGTGTGGCTACTGAGTACTTGAAATGTGATTAACGTAAGTGAGAAACTACACTTTTAATTTAATTTTAATTAATCTAAATTTATATAGTAACATATAGCAACATACTGGACAACACAGCATTAGAAGAATATCTTATCCATGAATAAGCCTGGCATTCTCACATTCAACCCACAGGGAACACAAGTAAATGGCCTGCACTGACCAGAGAGCATAGCAAAACAGAACCTTGATTTCTTAATGAGTCTCAGAGCCCAATATTTCTCAGAGGAGACCCCTTTGTAAGCAGGCATGGGATGAGGAGGAAAGTTCTTTCAGGCAAAGAATGTGCATCTGATCTACTATTTGCAGGATATTCCATTTTAGTTTTACTGAAGAAAAGAGTCATTTTGTGCCCAGTTATCATCATTATCACTACTTACCCTAATGACAGTTGCTGGCTGAAGTCAGGGGTTCTCTGTGTGAGGCTAAGAAGAGTATGGGAATTTAATGTAATTAAACCAAGTTCTAAACTATGAACAATGGATTACCTTAATGATACTATATGAAATGTAAGTTGTTTCCAATTCTCTAACATAAGCACCTTATTTATTCTCACTTATTAAGTATTTATTAAGGCAGGCTAAACACTAGCATCCAATGTAGTTCTTGACCTCATTTCTCTCATTCTAATCAAACTTAGAAATGCAACTAAAGAGCAGTTCATGATGACACTGAGGGGGCAAATATGAGCAGAATAAGGAAAGTAAGTGTGGGGTGAGAGATTAAAATATCCAAGACCATCCTAAGGAGATTAAACTTCATCCCTTGGAAAATGGAAAAATACTGAAGGATATCCTATTTGACATCTGTGTTTTAGATCATTCTGAATATTGTATGGGAGATGGGCTGGAGGGAGGGCAAGACTGGATGGAGGGCAAAATTGAAGACAAGGGGGTGAGTCAGAAGACATCTTCACTAATACAGGTGAGAAATCAGGGTCAGGCTAGAGAGGAAGGACAGATTTGGGGAATCAGCAATGGTTAACAATACTGAAGTACTAAAAGAAAGGTTGAGTTTTATGGGAGGAGGGATTTAAATAACTTGAAATACTGTATGAACTTGATCCCCTCAAATTCATTTGTTGTCCTAACCCCCAGTACTTCCAGATGTAACTGTATTTGGAGATAAGGCTTTCCCCCAAAAATATATATATATTTGTATTGCTTTCAGAGCAGAAGGAAGAGGATGAGAGACATCAATAATGAGAATCACTGATTGGCTGCCTCCTACACGACTCCTACTGAGAATCAAGCCCACAATCCAAGCATGTGCTCTAGATTGGAATCGGAACTGGGACCATTTAGTCTGCAGGACGACTCTCTATCTACTGAGCCAAACCAGCTAGGGCTGGAGATAAAGCTTTTAAAGAGGTGATTAAATGTGCTCATTAGGCTGGCCCCAGTCCAATATCTCTCTATCAGAAAAAGAGATTAGGACACAGACCAGCACAGAGGGGAAGGCCAGTGAAGACACAGGATGGAAACAGCCATCCATAAGCCAAGGAGAGAGGCCTCAGAAAAAACTAACTTTGCTGACACCTTGATCTCAGACTTCTGGCCTCCAGAACTGTGAGAAAATAAATTTCTTTAAGTCACTCGGTCTATGGTACTTTATATATTAAGCCTATTTTTATAGTGATTTTCACTCATATAGGAAATGTAGTTTTTTCTAAAGTTTCCATACCTGGGAGGAAGAAGCTCAGCTTTCCGATGCCTTCCATTTTAAAGGGAAATCTTTTTCCCCAATCTCTTAGGCCTGGTCCCCATGGGAACACTAATTTGAGCAATAGAACCAGGGAAACAGAAATTAGTGAGGCCAGTGATAATTAAAGGCATTTTCTCCAGATTCTTAGTTTCCATCCTAGAATTCTCTCACGCAGAAAATACATATTAGGAATGGGAATATTCTTTTTTAAAATATTTTTGTTAATAAATATGTTTATATGGATTTTAGAGAGAGAGGAAGGAAGAAGGAAAGAGAGATATATTGGTTAGCTGCCTTCTGCACACTCCCTATTGAGGATCAAGCCCACACGCAACCTAGCCGTGCCCTGAGCAGAAATTGATGCAGTGAATCACTTGGTTCATGTGTTGATGTTCAACCACTGAGCCACACCTGCTAGGCAGGGGTAGGAATATTCTTTTATTTATTTATTCTTTTATTGTCTAAAGTTTTACATGTTTCCTTTTCCCGATTGAGCGCCCCCCACCCCCAGCCATCCCCACACCAGGCAAGCGCTCACTGCCCCAGTGTCTGTGTCCATTGGTTACGCTAATATGCATGCATACAAGTCCTTTGGTTGCTCTCTAGCCCCTCCACCTCCCCTGCCATTTGTCTCTGGATCTATTTTTGTTCATCAAATTATGTTGATCATTATATCCCACATATGAGTGAGATTATGTGATATTTATCTTTCTCCAACTGACTTATTTCACTTAGCATAATGCTCTCCAGTTTCATCCATGCTGTGGCACATGGTAAAAATTCCTTCTTTTTTATAGCGGCATAGTAAAGAAACTGCCTCCACTGTCCTCAGGACTGTACTCTGGAGAATGACACTGAAGCTACTCCTGGGAGGACATGTAAAGGTTTAAGGGAAGCATGTCCATAACATCTAATCAGGTCCCTCAGTGACCTAGAGCCTTAAGGCTCATTTTCATTATCTATCTTAAAACACTTTCCTCTGTTCTTTATGACATTACAAAAATTACCTCAATTCTCCTCTATAAGATGTACAAAATATCACAGTACAAAATAACTTTGTTTTAACTTTTATCAAAACAACACTCATTACACCTTTCCTTTAATTTCTTATTTGAGTCTCAAAAGGGCTTTCACATTTATGCGTGTGTGTGTGTGTGTGTGTGTGTGTGTGTGTGTAGGGGGCAAAATGAGATGAGGAAGGACAGGAATTGACATTCACTATTTGAGGCTGAAAACTGAGAGGCAGATTCTCCATATGTCTGCTACATTCCTTACAGGGGACCTCAATCAGGAAAAATAAGATGTATTTCAGTACTTAGATGGCTAAAAGGCACTTCAATGTGAATATGCCCCAAACAGATCTTTTAATTTCCTCTCCTGTCTTCCTCAATACTGCAAATACCATCATTCATTCAGTTGTTTAAACCTCAAACCTAAGATTTATTCTTGATTCCACCCTCTCCCTTATCCTCTTCCAACATCCAACCCCTCATCCGTTACCATCGCTGTCACCTTTAGAACATATCCCATCTTTCCTTTTTAAAGAGGTGATTAAATGTGCTCATTAGGCTGGCCCCAATCCAACATCTTTAGTCACTCGGTCTATGGTACTTTCCATCTCATGGCACCCTCACTGCTGACTGTCAGTCACATGCTCTCCCCACCTATGCTCTGACCACTGTCACAACTTCTTAACTCATCCTCCTGCCTCCCTCTTCTCTCCAGCCTGCCTGGTTATCTTAGTACACAAATGGAATCTTTGCAACAACCCACTCTTCTCTAAAATCCCTTCAAAGGTGTCATTTTTCATTGGGTAAATCCAAAGACCTTATTGTGTCCCACAAGGCCTGGCATGAGCCATCCACTGCCTTCATCGCTACCTCAGCTGCCATCATTCTCCTTCCAATTCATTGGGATGGGCCCAATCACAGTTTCTTCCATGTGAAGAGCCATCCCCCTTGGAACCTACTGTTCCCTCTGCCTGCAATGCTCTTCTGCCAGCTCTGGGTACAGCAGCTCACTCACTGCTCAAATGTAGTTGCTGAGACAGCTCTTTGCCTTACCCTCCCTCACATGATGTTAGTATATATGTCAGGGCACCTGCCACAGCCCAGCCCATATTTATTCATGGGCTTTCTGGTGTCTCTCCTCCTCTGGAGAGTTAGCTCCACAAGGGCAGGCAGGTCCTGTCTTCCCTGCCCCTCTGCCTCCACCTCTGTGCTTGTGCTGTACTGGTGGCCACTGAGCAGCCAAGACCTCAGCGGAGGGCGTGGACCTTCACATTGAACCCAGCACAATGAGGCATTTTTTGCTTCTTGTTCTAAAATTGAAATTAGCAAAATAATACTTTTAAGCTTCCTATTTTCCCCAAAGCAAATTAAAATGCAAATCAATTTCATATGAGGAACTGCTGCTAAGAAAGCTTCCTGTTCCAACAAGTGGAGCCAAATAACTATATCACTTACCTATCTGCCCAGTCTGTGATAGCCTCCTGGTCCCAGCTTTGCGCATTGACGCCATTAGCAGCCCAAGACGTAGAACAAAATCCCGCCAAAATTTTATTATTGTGGAAACAACTTGGTGTTTTTTTTTGCTAAAATTTTCATTTCAAAAAATGCTATCCACAAAGCCATCAAATCCTTTTCAGGCACACCGGACACCTTGCAATGACTGCTCCAATATCACCTTTGGGGTGTGAGGTAACTATCTCCTGCTCCAGCTACCTCCTCCTGAACAGTGCTGTGTCCCAACAGAAGCAGGTTTCAGGCTATCTTACATGGGCTTTTTACCCCAGAAAAATTGTCAGCACATAGGCTGGAATCACCAAAGGTAGCAGGAGTAGGATGAAGGCAGAAAACAAGAGGGAATAATAAGGAAAATGCAATAAAGAGCGTCCTACTGCTGTGCACAGTGGCTGCCACGCATCCAGTGAATCTCTGAGTGGTTGAGCAACATGGGCATGTTCATTTTGTGTCTGCTCCGTCATTTCCAGACTCTGGGGTCCCTGGGTCTTATAAAACAATAAAGGACTGGACCACCTGACAAGTACTACTCTGAACAACATGGAAACCTTCCCTATCATCTTAAGTAAGCAACACTTTAATATGATATTGTCTCATTGTTAGAGGCTATTTGCTAATTTTTCAGAATATGGGTTAATCTCTTTTTAAGTGGATTATAAGCTTTTGCTTTATTAAACAGCTCATGTTTAACATAATTTAGTCCAATGTTAATAACTTAGGCCCACTGTAATCAAGTTAATTATTTATGTCTGGTAGTCTATGGGAACAGCCCCAGGACTCTGACCTGTGAATTTTTCTGACTTCCAGGGTTTGGTTCATTTTCTAGGTATCAACTAGAAATGTTTTGCTTTTGTTTATGCAGTTTGTAATTCCCGCCTTTCTCTCACCACTTAATGTGCTATGGTCTTAGAATCCACATTAGTAAAATAATTATTCTAATTTAAGAACAAATAAACTTTAAGTGTGGCCCTTCTCTATGGATGAATACAGCCTTTCAGTGTTTTGGCTTTGTGACATCTATTTTGTCTCTTTAGAGTCTTTGCTTATTATTAGATTAGCAGTTGTATTTTAAATGTTCACAGATATGGAGTAAGTGATCTCCAGGTAAATGAAGTATTGCTATTGAAATTTTTGTCTGAAACTTATGTGGCTTGAGGAAAGGAAATTTTAAAAAATATGACATTTCTGAGCAAGTTGTTGACACAGTCATGTAGTTCTAACCGTTGTTCTAATTGTCTTTGTTATCAGCATCATTGTTGAATTTCACTTCTTTCCAAACTCATTCTTTCAGAAGTATCACAGAAAACCATTTCCCATTAAAGGCCTCAACTGTAATTCTTGGAAACTTATAAAAATTTTAGAAGCAAAGTCAGATGGCACTAAATATATTAAAAATTTAAGTTACCTAATATTAAGCAAAATAAAAAATAACAAAAAATGAACACAAATGCTCAAAGATAAGTTGTAAAAACTGCTAACTTGGTTCCCAGAGAACATAAATAGGAAATGACATAAAACAATGTAACTAGCTCACACTGGAAATGCCAACTGCTTGACTGAATATTATTTTCACAGCCATCTTTTTTTCTCAGATGGAAAAAAATGGTAATTGTTTATGTTGATTACTATATGCTTATTGTCAACTCTCAAATAATATGTAGGTAACATATAATACCAACTTGAGAAATCAAAAATTTTCTATTTGGTAAAGACACACACTGAAGTCACTCACTGACACTAACCCACCAAGTCTCTAGCTTTGAGCTCTCCCTGGTTTAATTCTACAGTCAATACTCTATGACCCAGCTGAGTGGTAGAGGAAATAAAACTTGGAAGTTTCTATGCATAATCCAAACATCAATCACTGAGAATTAACTTACTGAACAATATGTCCAAAAAGTATGTTCTTTTTCTGTATAAATAATTGCTCTTCTCTCTCCTACTCTTACAGGAAAAAATGGTTCAGTCTCTGTGGAATCCAATGTGGTGACCATATAAGGATCTAGGGCAGGTATTTTATATTTAATAGTAGTAAGATCCTTATGTCATTTTTAGAAATAAAGTATAACTAAAAACCCAATGCATAAAACAGAGCATTCAGTTGAAAAGAAGAGCATTTATTTTTAAACAATGAACTTATAGGGCATGAGCACTTTGTGAGTTTAATTCTATGATCACAGAAAATATTTGGGAAACTGATTCGGTCAAGTGGCTGGGAGCAAGGGCTTAGGAATGAGAATGTCTGGATTTGAGTACCTACTTGTACTAGCTGTGTGACAAGGGAACATTACTTATCCCCCTCTGCTTCAGTTTCCTCACTTAAAAAATGTGGATAGTAATAGCACGTACTCACCAGATAACTATAATATTTAAATCATCTAATATACTGAAAGTACTTGGAACAATTTTTGGAAAATTGTAAGTGCTAAGTAGTGGCTAAAAAGCACCTTTTATGCACAGATGATCTCTACAAATGGGTTTTTAGACAAAATGACATTAGTTAACTCTGTGACTGAAATGGATGGTCAGAAAGCCATGACAATTTGTCAAACAGAGAATAAAACATGACATGAAATTTCCTCTAGGTATTCTTCACTCTGACTTCAACCAGGATTTCAATAAGTGAATTTCTGTGAACTGTTCCATACATTTCATCCATAGCACTCAGCCTTCTTTGCTCCTGCCTAGAGTGATGGCAGATCCTCACTGAAGTGACCCTGAAAATGTGTCTGGCTGAGCACTAAGTGCTTGATGATGACAGAAGCCGTTCAGCTGTGCGGTGCATGTAACTGGGGTAAGAAACCACTGCTACACAGGCCTGGTGACTTGAGAAATCATTGTTATGACAAGAACAAGCCAATGACTCTGGCTGCTCCTCAGTGCAGAGCTCTAAGCACTCTTGCTGCTGACCTGCCTGTCATTCTTTCCCTTTTGCCCTCTACAAACTTGGCAGATACATTTATTAAAATTCTCTCACTGTGTCTATTTCAGTATTTGTTAAGGTGAACACCCAGAACCACCTACACTAGACTTATCTGCATGTTTCAAAATCCAGGTTTTAGGGCTCTACCAAGTAGAAAGATTCTCTAGGGGTGGGCCCTGGAATTTTAGAATTTTGAAGAAGAAATCCAAAAGCTATGTACTAGAGATGGTATGTGGGAGAGTCACTTTGATATGAACAGGTTTTAAAGATAGCACTATTGACATTTTGGATAAGATAATTCTTTGTTATCAGGGCTGCCTGGTGCATTGTACAATGTTCAACAGCATCCCTTGCTTCTACTCACCAGAAGCCGTAGCACTACCAATACCCTCAGAGTAACAATCAAAAGCATTTCCCAGCATTGCCAAATGTGCCTTTGGACTAAACCACTGATCTAGTCTATCCTTAAACACAGTGGGCCAAAGCTTGGAGGATTGCCTCGGTGAATCATGAGCTTCACATGCTCACTTACCTGCTTCATTGTTTAAATGGGTTCAAGGCAGTGCTCCACACACTGAGGGCTCATACTTATTTGTATTTCCCATAACACCTTGCATGAGGTTAGACTCAATTTGTCAAAAAGAAGCATTATAATTTGAGAATTTACAGGGTCTTTGTTTTGAGCTCCCTATTGCTAGTTGCTCTGACATCAAACCAGACCCAGAGAGTTTGAAGCCAAGGAGCAAGCTCTCACAGACCTGCCCTCGGATGCATGGTTATTGTAACTGTGGTGTAAGAAAATGAATCCCAGTGCATTTAGTGGTTACGAATATCTTTACTCATGTTAATTACAACACACAAAAGACAACCTATTTAAATAAGGAAAGAGCAAGCACATGAATTTATGGATGGGAAGGGGCTAATGAATGATAATATAATCATATCTATCATTGTGTTTGTGTGCTTGCTTTCTGTATGTCAGCCAATGAGCTAAATGCTTCATGTGGATTATTTCAATTAATCCTCCCAATAACCCCATGGCACTGGCACTATTATCATCCCCATTTTATTTATAAGCAAAGTAGAGACTTAATGATATTGAATAACTTGTCCATGATCACACAACGGTTTTATAGTTGCAGTTGATCTAGTGTTAAAACATCTTGAATAAAGATTATAAATAGGGAATGTGCCCAAACCCATTTTATGTGATTAAAAGCACTTAAGGAGAATAGGAGAAAATCAAAGACTACTCTCATTAATGAGTATAAATTTAAAAAATGACAAAATAATGGCAAACTCAATCTAATAAAGTAAGAAAAAGATATTATGTCATGATGGAATTGAGCATATTCCAGGGATTTTAAGATTGAGAATATAAATATACTTTCTGATGTTGCACCAATCACATTAATGGAATAAAGTAGAACAATCATATGATGATCTTTATAGATACAAAAAAGCACTGGAATAAACTCTCTCTCTCTCTCTCTCTCTCTCTCTCTCTCTCTCTCTCTCTCTCACACACACACACACACACACACACACACACACACACACGCACACATGCACACACACACACACACACAACTCCGAGCAAATTAGAAAGTAAAAGGAACTTGCTTAAGTTGTATTCAATGATAAAACATGGAAGGCCCGGTTGGTGTGTCTTAGTCGTTGAGGTTTGACCCAGGAACCAAGTGGTCATGGATTTTGATTCCCCACCAGGGCACATGCCGGGATTGTGGGCTTGATCCGCAGTAGGGGGCATGCAGGAGGCAGCCATTTGATATTTCTCATAGATGTTTCTATTTCCCTCTCCCTTCCTCTCTCTCTAAAAAATTAATTAAAAATTATTAAAAGCATTGTAAGGAATCTTCTTAAAGATTAAAACAAATCAAATATATCCACTATCATTAGTACTATTCAAAATTACACTGTGCGATGTGGCAAAAGAAAAAGCTTGTCATTATTTACAGTCTATATAATTTCTTGCATAGAAATCCCAATGAGTTCAAAGACAAATAGATATAATTAAGAATTTACAAGGTTTCTGGTTCTAAAATCAACATCCAAAACAGCAGTAAAGGATCACAAAACAAAGGTGTTTTTTTAAAGGACCAGATTTAAATAACAATAATAGCAATAATGCATAAACAAGGAAAATATAATACCAAACAATTACAGGACTTATTTATTTTTTTAACATAGTCAATTTTAAGCTAACAGAAATCCTTACCTCTTGGCTCCTAAATCTTTTTTCCTTTCTACTTGAATTCCACAAAATCTATAAAAACATCCTAATGTTTGATGTTTATCCTTTTGTATTAATTCTCATAAGCTGTAGATTACAGTTTTATGTGCATGTATATTTACATGACATAAATGGTAATATTCTATTGATTCCATTCTTTCATGTAGTTATTCTATTTTAAAATCTATTAATTTCAGGACAAAAATCACAACCTTTAAATGATATTAAAGAAGACTTGAATAAATGCACCATGATCAAAGGTAAAAATTATATTTAAGATGTCATTTATCCTGAAATTAATCTAAAAGGTCAGCATAATGTAACAAAAATACCCAGTGTTTGTGTTTAACTTGACAAATTGTTTCTAAAAATTATATAGAAGATAAAGGGAACAAGAATAGCAAAGATACTTGAAAGAAGAATAGTAGGAAATAAGGAAGGGACACTTGCTCACATACACAACAACACACTTTTAAAGTTATAGTAAGATAATGTGGTGTTGGGGCAAATATAAGTCCATGGACCAGTGAAAAAATATAGCTGAGAAACAGGCCACTGTGGTTGGCACTTTAAGTTGACGCACTCAATACTTGATATTATTTATTAATATTTAGATAAATATCTACATGTAGCAAACCCTAAATAGGAGCAAGAGAATAAAAGTTTTGGTCAGAGGTTACCTCTGAAGAAGGAGAAATTCAATCAGGGAGAGACATGCAGGTATTGATAATATTTTGCTGCATTAGCTGAATAGTAAGTGTATGAGTTTTTAAAATCTTTATTCTTTATACTTACATATAGATAGTATATGTTTTATCTGCATAAAATAATTCATAAAATTGCAACTATTTCATATAAAACTATTTTCAAAAATGTTGCTGTGAAATTAATCAATGTTATTCCATACTATAGAGAAGAGATAGATTTAGAGACATGGAAATAGGGTGAAGAATAAATAGATCCAACAGAGTTCTGAAGGTTTTAGAATTTCTAGAGAGAGTCAGTATACTTTGAAATCTTTATATTTTTAATTTATTTCAGAGAGGGAAGAAGAGGGAAAGAAAGATAGAAACATCAATGATAAGAGAGAATAATTGATTGGCTGCCTCCTGCATGACCCCTACTGAGGATGGAGCCTGCAACCCATGCACGCGCCCTGACCAGGAATCAAACAGTAACCTCTGAGGTCAATGCTCAACCACAGAGTCACACCAGCTGGGCTACTTTTAAATCTTTAAGTGTGCAGATGGCACAAAGCTCTTGAAGCTAATAAAAACTATATGTACTACAATCACCAGGACATTAGAGGTAATCTACAAAACAAACATCTAAGGCTGTAACTGGCTAGAAATCAACAAATAAGCAAACAACTGGTATATTTGACCGAAGGCAAGCAAGCACCAGTCAATATTTACTGAAAATATAATCCATATTTTACCATTTGCCTGGTGAGCTTTCTCTCAGGCACAAGTTAGAAAGGATGGCTTAATGACCTCATAAACTATTTTTTTAATTTAATAAATCTTTATTGTTCAGATTATTACAATTGTTCCTCTCTTTTACCCCAAAGCTCCCCTCCACCTGGTTCCCACCCCACTCTCTGCCCTTATCCCCCCTAACCCCTTATCTATGATCCTCAGCCATAGGTGTATGATTTTTGTCCAGTCTCTTCCCACACCCCTCACAGAAAATTGTCAGTCTACTCCTTTTCTATGCCCCTGATTCTATTATAGTCACCAGTTTATTCTGTTCATCAGATTTTCTTATTCACTTGATTTTTAGATTCACTTGTTGATAGATATGTATTTGTTGTTCATAATTTTTATCTTTACCTTTTTCCTCTTCTTCTTTTTAAAGAATACCTTTCAGCCTTTCATATAATACTGGTTTGGTGATGATGAACTCCTTTAGCTTTTTCTTATCTGTGAAGCTCTTTATCCTCCCTTCAATTCTGAATGATAGCTTTGCTGGATAGAGTAATCTTGGTTGTAGGTTCTTGCTATTCATCACTTTGAATATTTCTTGCCAATCCCATCTGGCCTACATAGTTTCTGTTGAGAAATCAGCTGACAATCGTATGGGTGCTTCCTTGTAGGTAACTATTTTTTTCTTGCTGCTTTTAATATTCTTGCTTTGTCTTTTGCTCTTGGCATTTTAATTTTCAAGTGTCTTTGTGTGATCCTCATTGGATTCCTTTTGTTTGGGGTTCTCTGCACTTCCTGGACTTGCACTAGGTGGGGGAAGTTTTCAGTCATTATTTCTTCAAATAGGTTTTCATAACTTGCTCTCTCTCTTCTTCTGGCAGCCTCACAATTCTGATATTGGTACACTTGAAGTTGTCCCAGAGGCTCCTTACATTTTCTTCAGATTTTTGGATTCTTTTTTTCTTTTTGCTTTTCCAGTTGTTTTTTGCTTCTTTGCATTTCATATCTTTGACTTGATTCTTGCAATTCTCTATCTGCTGTTAGATATCTGTGTAATGTTTTTTATTTTAGTCAGTGTATGCTTAATTTCTGGTTGGTCCTTTTTCATTTCCTCGAGGGTCTCGCTAAATTTATCAGCCTTTTCTAGAAAATTCTTGAAAAACCTTATAACTGTGGTTTGGAACTCTACATCCAATCATTTGCTTTCCTGCATTTCTTTCATTTGTAATTTGTTTCTTTGTCTCTGCACTTTGGCTGCTTCCCTGAATTGATAGATTGGCTTTGTCCTATAGGGCTCAATGGCTCAGCCTCCCCAGTTACCTTAAATGGACACTCTTGGTGCACCCCTTTGTGGGCTGTGTGTACAGTCTTGTTGTAGTGAAGCCTTGATTGCTGTTTGTATCCCTGGGAGAAATTGACCTCCAGGCCAATTGGCTGTGAGGATCAACTGTGTCTACTCTGGGAGAACTTCTGTGCCGGAAACACCCTTATGAGATAAAACTTGCAAAAGCCTCTGTGCTCAGCTTGGATGGAGTGGAGTCTTAAAGTGGAACAGACAGCATTGTTTTCCCATCAGCCCCAGCCTAATAGGTCTATGTGTCTCAGTGTCCTGTGGTAATCGCTGCAAGCACCTCTGAGAGAAAACCGCCCTCCAGTTCCGCCTCTGCCAGACAGTCCAGTTTCTCCCCAAATGAGGCTGGGTCCCCAGAGTCTTGCCCGGAACTGGAGTTCAGAGCTATTGAGAGCTTTTGTCTTCCTCCCTCTTGAGAAAGTCAGTCGTGTACTCAGTTGCCTATCCTCTCCATGCACGTGCTTCGGTACCTCTGCCTTATGCAGTTCCTCTGAGTCTCAATGTGCTTTTCTCTTTTCTTCTAGTTGTAGAATTTCCACTCAGCCAGCCTTCCTGTGGTTCTGAATGATATCCGTTTTGTCTTTTAGTTGTAGTTTTGAAATTGTTGTGTGAAGCAGCAGTTTAGGTGTTTACCTATGCTGCCATCTTCCTCATAAACTATTTTTAATGACAGTGACCTCCTGTACTATTGTGTAAAAAAGTGGCCAACCAGTTGTCAACTGCCATCAGAAAAGATACAAAATATTATCCTATGATTTTGGAGAACAGGGATCCTTCTGCATTTGGTACCTTATGTGCAGTTCAAACTGTTGGTTTGAGATTAAACCAATCAGATTGATTACAGATTAAAAAAGATTAAGTATAGTGATCAAAGGGCTGAAGTTGTGTTCAGTAGATCACACTAAAATTCAAGAGTTTGCAAATTTGCAAGGTGAGATTTAAAAAGAAATGTAAATGAAATGTATCAATTTATCTAAAGGTATGGATAAGGCCTATCAAAGCTTGAGAGAAGGAAGAGGAAACTGCCATAACTGAAAGTCTGAAATGTACGAACTACTAAGGTTAGGTGCTTTATCATTTTATTTTTAAAAGTAGAGGCCCATTGCATAAAATTCGTGCATGGGGATGTGTGTGGGGGGTGTCCCTCAGCCCAGCCTGCACACTCTCCAATCTGAGACCCCTAAAGGGATGTCTGACTGCCTGTTTAGGCCTGATGGTATCAGGCCTAAACAGGCAGTCAGACATCCCTCTCTCAATCCAGGACTGCTGGTTCCCAACAACTTGCCTGCCTGCCTGATTGCCCCTAACCACTTCTGCCAGCCTGATCACCTCCTAACCACTCCCCTGCCAGCCTGATCAATGCCTAACTGGTCCCCTGCTGGCCTGGTTGCCCCTAACTGCCCTCTCCTGCTGTCCTGGTCACTCCTAACTGCCTTCCCCTGCGAGCCTAGTCACTGCTAACTGCCCTCCTCTACAGGCCTGGTCCCTCCAACTGCTTCCCCCTGCAAACCTGGTTCCCCTAACTGCCCTCTCTTGCAGGCCTGGTTCCTCCCAACTACCCTCCCCTGCTGGTCTAATTGCCCACTAATGGCCTCCTTTGCTGGCCATCTTATGGTGGCCATCTTGTGTCCACATGGGGGTGGCCATCTTTGACCACATCGGGGCAGCCATCTTGTGTGATGGAGTGATGGTCAATTTGCATATTACCTCTTTATTATATAGAATACTATAAAAATAATCATGTGAAACTCATTACTATAGGATTAATATTTAAATGGCTACTTGTCATTTTTACCTTTTCTTACCCTTTGTTCATACCTTTATCACTGCATTCATTTTTTTTACACATTAATCTTCTGTAGTATCCTATCCTATAATCTCTTTGAGAGTATCATTATTTCTTTTTCATCTTTTATGTCCAGCACAGAGTACCTGACAAGTTTTCAGCACTTGGTATGTACATATTAAATGAGATAATGAATGAGCAAAATTGATTTATGTAAATCTAAAAGGTATACAAATGGTATAATGATGGAATAAAAAAATTTGGGGGACTTGCCTAACTGCTGACACTAATCCTATATAATAAAAGCATAATATGCAAATCAACCGAACTGCAGAATGACCAGTAGGTGGGGGTTGGGGCCAGAGAGCAGGCGGTGCAGGCACATGCCAGTGGGCAGAGGGAGGGAAAGGTGATGGGGGAGAGGCAGCAGTGACCAGTGGTGGCAGAAGGGTGATGCGGGGGGGAGGGGAAGCAGAGCTGTACCTGACTGGAAGGAGGCCAGCAGCAGTGGTAGGGTGATGGGGGTGGTACCTTCCCAGATTGGCCTGCTTGGTTGCCTCCCGCAGAGGGAGCGGGCCTAAGCCAACAGTAGGACATCCCCTGAGGGCTCCCAGACTGTGAGAGCGCACAGGACAGATCGAGGGACCCCTTCCCCGAGTGCACAAATTTTCATGCACTGTGCCTCTAGCATAAAAATATCACACAAGGATGCTCTTATGAAAGAACAGAGAGAAAACTGAGCAGTGTATAGACCTGGATCCAGCCGAGGTAGTAGTTCTATGATCACACACACTAACAGAAGGCACATACCTGACTATATACAATGTAAAATACATCTCTCTGCTATAGACAGCAATAATTTAGAAGCTCATTTAATCTTCCTCCAGTGTGTTTGCTTGAGTCATTGACTAATGAAGGAAAAAGTCAATATAATTTTGGGCAATGGACAACCCAGGATAAAGGGTTGATCAATATACTAATTTGAGACAGCAAATAGGACGGGCATTATTTTGAGACTATACAACTAGATTAATTTAGGTGAAAGAGTTGGAGTCTATTGATTTTTCTATCCTCACTTCATATGAGCCAGAGATTGCTAAAACCAATTCATTCAAATGGAATTATTGGGACAGGATGTATTCACATTTGGTGGAATGCAAGTGGTTCCCATAGATAAAAATTGATGGGTAAGATGGCTGACTATCTCAACACTAGTTCCACAGTCACCTGAGAACCTGACGTAAATGCAGCATTGTTGCAAAGCTCAGGAATGGAAACCTGAACTGACAAGAAGTTTCACAGCCCAGAGGGAAGGAAAAGTGTTAGCATAGCAATTTTTCTCAAACAAATGATCCAGCTACAGGATTAAAGCTGGTAGGTTAAATGTTGATATGCTATTTTCAAAACTATGTTTATATAGTCCTATAAAGCTACTCTCTCTTTCGACTTATAGTAGACATGGGCTTTTTTCCTGCTATGCTTGTCATCTTTTCACATTGGCACCTATGATTTTTATGATCCTCACAAGTTCCTATTCATGACACTCATCTTGGCTTTCTCTAAAAATCTCACTCAGCCATGAGAGAACATGCACTTATTCTCTTTTGGGAATACATAATTAGTATTAGTAAGGCACCTGTAAGTTAAACAAGAGCCATTGGTTATACACTAGTGTTTTACAAGTAGCCAAATCCAAAATAAGTCCTGAGAAAGGACCATGAGTGAGGATAACCCACTGACTTAGCAATAGAAATATGAACATACATTTGTCTTCTTGACATTTTAGAAAAAGTTAAATCCTCTATGATCATCCTCAATTCTCATCTCCTCTCTCTCTTTTCAGAGGTAAAAATTAGATTTGTCTCCTTCCAGACACACCTACAGACACATACACTCATGTGTGTGTTTATACATAAATGCAGCAATAGAAACGATATGGTATCTCATAAAACATACAAATATGCCAATTTTTCCCCCTATTCAGTGAACTTCTGTGTTGAGCTTGGACAAATCTAGCCCATTCTCTTTAACTGCTTCATAATTCATTTCCTAAGGTATGGAAATACCTCTGTTAGTTGTCAATGGACACGCTTATTCTTACCTTCTGCTGGATATACTAAGTAGAAACACTGGGTTCAATAGAAACTTCCAAGTCACCTTCTAACATGGCTGTGTCCATTTATACTTCTACTTATTCTTGATATTCTCAATATTTTTATTTAGGACACTGTACTTCAACCCACTCTTTTTTGGGTCCCTTAGTTTACTCATTTTCCTGGGCAGAGATAGGGAAGGTGGCTTTATAAAAACAGAAAGATAAGAAAGCAATTTAGAGGCTGCCAGCAGTTGATGAGCTGACTAGCAATCACATCTTGCAAAACAAACACATACACTCCTCTTCCCCAGTTCCCCCTGATATTGGCTAGAAATCTCACTCATCCACTTGCACACACGCCCCTCTCATTTCAGACCAACCCCAGGAAAACCCAGCTCAAAAGCCTTAGGTGCTCTAGAGAATCTCTGGCTAAAGGTATCATAGAAAACAAAGAAACATCTTTATCCCATTGGTACTATTTTTCTTTGCCAAAGAAATACTAAAAATGACCCATCTTTTGAAAAGAAATCTTGTTTATTCCATACAATATTTAACAGAGCTCTGACTTTCCAAAAGCCTGTTGTCAACGCTATGGTGTCACTTTAAGCAGCTTCCTAAATTACTCAATGGATTTTTATGATTTTTCTATACATGTTCAAGAAGTTCTCAATAAATTTATTTATGCAAAATGTATAAAGATATCCCTTAAAACAGTGTTTTGAGAGAGGATGCAGGGACTGTTGGGGAAGCATTCAGAATTCTGAGTGTTTTTCCTCTTCAAAGAGCTTCATTAAAAGCACAATGAAAACATAAACAAGGCACAGTACAGTACATTTTAACCAGTGAAGTAGAGCACCATTAAAAGCTCAGATCTGATCATCAGGGTCAGCCTCCCCAAAACCAAGAGGAAGAAAGGAGGACTCCTGCAGCACCATACACTTGCAAATTATTATCTGATATTTTAAAACTTTTCTCAGAAGAGGATAGCTTTATTGCTGCAAGAAAGGTAGTTTATAAGACAAAAATTAAATCTCTTTGAGCTACATGCTAATCCTACACTTTACTAATGTAGAATACTCATTGGTCAAGAAAAAAAAAGTTTCCTTACTTCCTCACAAATTTCTACATCAGCCCAGAATAACAGAGCAGAAATGAAATTATAACTTCTCTGGCTCTGTGGTGGCAAAACTCTTAAAAACACTTAAAAAAACATTGAAAGATTAGCTTCCTAAGATTCCTGCATCATCTGTTTCAACAACTATCCTAAGGGAGTGTTAGAGAACACAAAGGGTCAGTGTGAGAAAAGGAGAAACAAACTCCTGCAGTGTCCCATTTGAAAATATAAAGTACTGTTTCTTTCCCAAGATGTCAGAACCACTGGCCATTTTGATGGCTAGACACAAAGTTCTTGTGGAGGTGCTACTCTTAAAATTCTCAGGTTTCAGTCTGGCCTGTGTGGCTCAGTTAGTTGAGTGTCACCCCATGCACCAGGATGTCATTGATTTGATTCCTGGTTAGGGCACATGCCTGGGTTATAGGCTTAATCCCCATTAGGGGGTATGGAGGAGGCAGCTGGGTAATGTTTCTATCTCTCTCTCCCTCTCCCTTGCTCCCTCTGAAATCAATAAAAACATATTTTTTAAAATTCCCTAGTTTCAACAGGAAGGAATGTTAGTAGCTTAAAGGAACAGAAGTCACCAGATATGAAAATCACATTCAGGTATGGGGTTGCATTATTTCAGGTATTTTCCAAACTTTAGCCCAGGGCCAGAAGGCTTCACTGGTGAATTCTGCCAAATATTTTAAAGAAGAATTATACCAATGCTTCTCAAATGCTTCCAAATTATTGAATGTGAGGCAATACTTTCAAACTCATTTACAAGGCCACATTACACTAATACCAAAACTAGACAAGGACACTACAAGAAAAAAAACAACAATGACGAAAAAACAAAAAGAAAAAAACAACAAAAACATGAAAATTGATGTAAAAATCCTCAAAAAAAATTAGTAAACCAAATCCAACAATACATTAAAGGATCATATACCATGATCAAATGGGATTTATTCTAGGAATGCAAGGATAGTTCAATATCCACAGTTCAATCAATATGATATGCCACATTAATAAAATGAAAGATAAAAAACATGATTATCTCAATTGAGCATGAAAAGCACTTGGAAAAGCATTTGTGATAAGAACACTTGATAAAGTGGGTATAGAGTTCATGTACCTCACCCTAATGACAATCCTACAGTGAACATCACACAATGGTGAAAAGTTGAAAGCTTTTTCTCCATGATCAGGAACAAGACAAAGATGCCCACTCTCACCAGTTTTATTCAATAATAGAGGCCCGATAAACGAAATTCATACAAGAGTAGGCCTTCCTTCCCCCAGCTGTTAGCACTGCCTTCCCTCTGGAACCAGGTACTGGGCCTCCCTCCCTCTAGCCACTGGGGTCTGGGCTTCCCTGTAGTGGCCAGCAGGCACCTGAGATCTGGGTTTCCCTCACAGCCCTTTGTACAGGTACTTAGCATAGTATGCTTTTATTATTATAGACTAGAGGTCCAGTGCATGAAATTGGTGGATGGGGGAGGGGGGAGAGCAGAGTTTCCCTCAGCTCAGCTGCTCCCTTTCCAGTTTCTCACATCCCTCTCACAATCTAGGACTGCGGGGTCCCAACTTCTCACCTGCCTGCCTTCCTGATTGCCCCTAACCGCTTCTGCCTGCCAGCCTCATCACCTCTTAACCACTTCCCTGACAGGCTGATTGATGCCTAACTGTTCCCCTGCCAGCCTGTTTGCCCCTAACTGCCCTCCCCTGCAGGCCTGGTCATCCCTAACTGCCCTTCCCTATAGACCTGCCCCCTTTCCAACTACTCTCCCCTGCAGGCCTGGGCCCCCTGCCAACTGTCCTTCCCTGCAGGCCCAGTTACCCCCAACTTCCCTCCTCTGCCAGCCTGGTCACCCCTAACTGCCCTCCCATGCAGGCTTAATTACCCCCAACTGCCTCCACTGTAGGCCTGGTCCCTTCCAACTTCCCTCTCCTGCTAGCAATATTGTGGTGGCCATCTTATGTCCACATGATGGCAGTCATCTTTGACCACATGGGGTCAGCCGTTTTGTGTTGGTGTGCTGGTCAATTTGAATATTATCCTTTTATTAGATAAGATTAGATAGGATAGAGGCCTGTTGCACAGGTGGGGGCCAGATGCCCTTGTCTCAGAACAGGGTGGGGGTTCCCTTGAAGTGTGGGGCAGCCTGGATGAGGGGCCTATGCTGGTTTTCAGGATGGCCATGCTCCCTGGTGACCCAAGCAGAAGTCCTGGTATCTGGGATTTATTTATTTTTTATAATTAAAACTTTGTAGCCTTGAGAAGAGGCCTGGGCCAGCCAGGTCAGACAGAAATCTTGGCTTCCTCCATTGCTGGCAGCAACCCACGCCACCTGCTCTTTTGGTGGCCACAGCCATCTTGGTTGGGTTAATTTACATACTTGTTCCTGATTGGCTGGTGGGCATGGCTTATGGGTGTGGTGAGTGTGTGTTCAATTTGCATATTACTCTTTTATTAGGTAGGATTATTAGATAGGATGTGAACTGATCACTTCAGTGAGTCTAGTATACATATGATTCTATGCATAGTTGTTATTGACCATATTTTCTATCCTGTATTTTATATTCCCATGATAATTTTTTTTAATGTAGGAATAAATTTAACCATGAAGGTAAAAGACCTATACACTAAATACTGTAAGAATCTGATTGATGAAATTGAATATGACACAAGTAAATGGAAAGATATCCCATACTCTTTGATAATAAAAATTGATATTGATAAAATATCCATACTATCCATAGCAATATTCAGATTCATGACACCAACAACATTTTTCACAGAAATAGAACAAACAGCCCTTATACTTTCATGGAACCATTAAAGACCTCAAATAGCCTAAGCAATTCTGAGAAAGAAGAACAAAACTGGAGGCATCCTGGTTCCCTGATTTCAAAGTATGTATACTGCAAGGCCATGGTAATCTAAATAGTATGATGTGTTCACAAAAATACCAAAAACAAATATCAATGGGACAGAATAGAAAGCCCATAAATAAACCTATACATATTTGGTCAATTAATTTATGACAAAGATGCCAAGATATACAATGGGGAAAGGACAATCTCTGATAAATGTTGAAAAAACTGAATATTCACACACAAAAGAATGAAACTGAACCACTATCCTACATCTCACACAATCATTAATTCAAAATAGATTAAAGACTTGAACACAAGACCTGAAACCATAAAATTCCTGGAAGAAAATCTAGGCAATAAGCCCCTTGATATGGTTTTGCTGATAATTTTTTGGATTTGACATCAAAAGCAAAGGCAATAAAAACAAACATAATAAGTGAAATTACATTATACTAAAAAGCTTCTTCACAGCAACAGTAACACTCAACAAAATAAAAAGGCAACTACTCAATGAGAGAATACTTACAAACATATCTGACATGCTATTAATATCGAAAATATATAAAGAATTCATTTGCAAAGAAAATACCACTTTATCCTGTGAAAATGGCTATTACCAAAAAAGAAATAAGTGTTGGCAAAGATATGGTGAAAAGGGAAACCTTGTGTATTGTTGGTGGGAATATAAATTGGTGTAGTTACTATGGTAAACATGGATGTTTCTCTAAAAAATTAAGAATAAAAGTACAATATGATCCAGCAATTCCATTTTTGGAAATTTATCCAAAGAAAATGAAAATGCTAACTCAAAAAGATATCTGAGCCTCATGTTCATTTCTACATTATTTACATAGCCAAGTCATGGAAATAATCTAAGTGGCTATTCATAAATGAATAGGTAAAACAAATGTGATACACACAGAAACATAGCTACACACAATAGAATATTCAGCCATAAAAAAAAGAATGAAATTTTGCCATTTGCAATAACATGAGGGCATTATGCTAAGAGAAATAAATCAGCCTGAGAAAGAAATACCATATGATTTTACTTATAAGTAGAATTTAAAAAATAATAATGTAAATAAAAACACAAACTCATATATAGAAAACACTGTGGTTGCCAGAGTTGGGGTGGGTGGTGGGCAAAACAGGAGAAGCTGGTCAAAGGATACAAACTTCAAGTTTTAAAATAAATGTCAGGGGATGTAATGATGCAGCATGGTGACTACAGTTACTAATATTGTATTGGATATTTGAAAGTTGCTATGAATGTAGACCTTAAAATTTCTTATCACGAGAATAAAAATTTTATAGTTATCTGTGGTAATGGATGTTAATTAGATTTATTATGGTGACCACTTTGTAAAATGTAGACATATCTAATCACTAGAGGCCCGGTGCACAATATTCATGCAAGGGGCTTGGCCCTCGCAGCCCAGTTGCCTCAACCAGCCCTCACAAACCTGGCTGGCCCTTTAGCCCCAGCTTCCTCAACTGGCCCTCTCAGCCCCTCGCAGCCCCAGCTTCATCTGGACTGGCGTCCGGTCGTTCTGCTGTTTGGTCTAATTAACATATTAGCTCTTTATTATATAAGATCATGTTTTATACATGAAACTAATATAATTCTATATAATAAAGGTCTAATAGGTTAAATGTCTGGTTTTCTGGTTGGCCATTCAACTAATCACAGTGTAATAGGCTAATGATATGCTAGGGCCACTGAACTGCTCACTATGATGTACAATAACCATGAGGGGGCAGATGCTCCAACTGGTAAGTTAGCTTGCTGCTGGGATCCAGCTGATTATGAATGAGTGAGACAGGCCAGACACACACTGGAGTCCTCCCATAGCCCCTTTCCAGCTGGTCAGCCTCCTGTGTCCCTCCCCCCCTCAACCCCAATAGTGCCCTGGTGGGGTCCCTCAGCCTGGCCTGTGTCCTCTCACAATCCAGGACCCCTTGGGGGATGTCAGAGAGCTGATTTCAGCCCAACAATGGAACGACTAGTCACTCTGATGCACACTGACCATCAGGAGGCAGATGCTTAATGCAGGAACTGCCCCCTGGTGGTCAGTGAGCTCCTATAGGGAGAGAGCCGCTAACCCTGAAGCTGGTCCATGCCTGGAGATCACAGCAGTGGAGCCTCTCATGCCTCAGCAGCAGAGGGACATTCCCTGAGGGCTCCCAGGCTGGGAGAGGGCACAGGCCGAGCTGAGGGACTCCTCCAAATACACTAGTGTTATATAAGTAAATTATATCTCAGTTAAAAAACTTTTATGAAAATCCTATCATAGCACCCCATGGATTCATGTTAACAATATTGACATTTTTTTTTCATTAAAATGTTTCCTCTAAACTACAATTCATTATTTATTATCACATTTAAAAATCAAATCACAGAAAATAACTGTCTGAATTAATTGGGTCTGACTATGTGAATACAGAGAGAGAGAGAGAGAGAGAGAGAGAGAGAGAGAGAGAGAGAGAGAGAGAGAGAAAAGAATTAAATTACCTTAGAATTGGAATAGGCCAGAGCAGCTTTCCAACTTATCATCCTCTTCAAAGAGAGGAATGAAAAACCCCAAAGAATTTAGGGTAAGAATTTGTTTTTATAGGGGCATTTTATTTTGCCCTAAATAGATATAGGAAGACCCAGAACCATGGATCTCAGGTATTTTGTTTTTGTTGTTTATTCAATAATATAGAGGATTTTGTTTATTCAAAGTAAATTCTGTAAGGATTATTAAAATGTTAATATCCTAATATCTACACACACAGACAAATCTCATAAAGGAAGTTAAGGGAAAGACAATGAAACCCTCTTGGAGCAAAGCATGTTAAACCTGAGGTAGTGCCTACCATTATTATTTACTTAGTGCTCATATGTTAACTGTCACTGTGCCATTTGATATGCAATAAGCTTATTCACTCTAATGCAACACAAGATAAGTGGAAAGAGATAAAGAAGGAAATATACCATAGTTCTACCTGTATGATAAACAACAAATTTTACCTAAAAATTCCAGATGGTTCAGGAATATCAGGGTGGCCTTCTACTACTGCAAGCCAAAAACAAAGACCTGAACCTTTCCCACAAGGAGTTTACTCTACAAAGATAATGGGCAATATGTGGCAGCTTCTTATACCTGGTGGTTGGGATAGACAAGGCAGAAAAGGTGAGGCCTCTTTGGCTGGAAGAGTGGATTTCAAAAGGCTTCATCAAGGCAGCATTTCCAGTCTACTGGAGACCTGCCCTTTGCTCTTTTCTTTTAATGAGAGCTCCTATCCAGAATAAGACTTCCTGGCAGGCACAGGTGAAGGGCTATGCAGCTCTGACTCTAATTTAACATCAGACTCCAGTTTAATGTTTTATGTTATTAGTGAATCTGGACCTCCCTTTTCCCTTCTGGCTTTCATTGTGATGACTTTGACTGTGACGGTCCTGGTTAGAGAAGTGACTGGTCCTGAAAGTGAGGGGCGCCTTGCAGATACATAAATATTCATTTTAGAGAGAGTAATGAATACACTTTTAGTGATGCACTAGCATACAATATCCAGTTTCAGAAAATAAAATTCAGGGTTTTTTTGTCATCATCGCAGAATATATTTTTCAAGAATACTAATGTTAAATATGAACTGAAGAGAACACTCCGATTGTAGCTATGAGCAGAGTTCTCTATTACTAGTTGCCAATCATCATATTTTAAATCCTTTTTTATTCTTAATTGAAGATATTTTATGACATCATTCTGTAAAATGAGACAGGAGCTAAATTCAAGAAAGAATAGAACATTAAATTTTAACTCTACTGTATTTTCATAATGAACACCCACTGATTTGCATACTAATAATCTTGCACACTCATTTCTGTGCTTTACTGCATATTCTCCTCCAGACCTTGCATCCATCCATCAAAAGCACTATCTAGCCAATAACTACAGAACCCAGAAAATAATTGTTTAGCATGGTGGGATGGAAAAAAATTAGCCCTGAGAATCCCAAGACGTTTTCCAGTCTTAGTTCTGCCTCCAATCAGCTGTTGATTTACTTTGCCTCTATGAGTCTCAGTTTTATCGTTGTGAGTGATAATGAAACATTAGAGCAAGCATGTCAAATTCAAAGACTAACATGGGTCAAATAAATGAGGCATGCAGTATGCGGGCCGCGAGTTTGACATGCTTGCATTAGAGGGTTAATGAAAGGATTGAATACAATTAGAGGTATATAAAAGCATTTAATAAACCATGTAACTCTTATGTAGTTTTTGAAACTATAAAACTGCCTTTAATACAAAAATATTACTCTTACTACTAAATGGATGGCAAGGTGCCACTTCAGGAGCAATACTTTTTAATAACTAGATTTAAAAAAAAAACAAAAACACATGGAATAATGAGTGCCTTTGGCCTACTTACTATCTTTCAAACTCAGGAACAAAGGCCTATCCTCACTTCTAAGGCTGGATCCAACCTCATCTCAAATCTGAAAGCAAAGCTGAAGCCCATCGAGGACAGCAGTGGATGCCCATGATTGCCACATTTTCATAAAAAAACAAAGAAAACTTTCAACTAAGCAATTTCAAAGTTTGGAAATCATAGTATTTCCAAGTGCTAATTAAGTTCTTGACATTGACTTTATTATTCTCTTTTGCCTTAATTATCAAGAATTGCAGAACTAAGTTTTGTGCCTAGCTTGGAAGAGAATGCTTAGCTTCTTCTTTTTGTTAGAACTTTTCTCCTGACTCACATCTCTTCCCCCTTTTATTGATGTCTTTTCAGAAGAATGCTACTGAATTTGTAGCTTTTATTATAAGACAAGAGTCAGAAAGGAGGTTGTAAAAAATGAAGGAACAAATACACACATTTTCTTTAAATATAAAAAGTGACAAATTATGAGTCTCAACCTCATAGAAGAACTTCAGACTACACAGTCAGCATTAGAGAACTCATTGGAGATTGTAGACAAAACAGGGTAATTTTGTTGTGTTTATTTATGAATTGCTACCTATTGTGCGCTCTCTCTTGACTTGCAAACAGCAGGATTTTTCTTGTCTCTAGTTTCAGATTTCACCAGAAAATGAAGAGCCGAGTCAGGACTACAAGTGGCCCCATCTGCCCACCAAGAAGGATGAACTGTTTTGGAAATAAAATAATGCCTTTAGGAGTCAGAATTTCCAAGTACCTCTCAAAAAATGGTAGAGACTATAATTTCTCCTAGATTTTACATTCTAAGAGTCACGATGTAAGCAAGAAGATTTATCCTGAGACGGCTCATTAAGAGGAACATCTTATACAATTCTATGCTTTCTTAGGGACACTATTAACTGACTTACACAAACTGGATATTCAATAATGGTTTTGAATAAATAAAACAATGTCAAGAATAATAGTAAGAAATAATATTTGCCCAGGGTTCACCTTTAAGGCATCTGTCCTGATGACTACATGACCATATGTAAATACAGATAAGTTTAAAGACATAGAAACCCTATTTACAAAGTCTGAGCAATTATAACAAGCTAGAGAATACGGGAAGAAAGAAAAACTAGTTTCTGTAAATGAGTTGGTAAGGTAATTTCCATATTCATATCTTGATCCAACCCCTACAGTATGCATGATATACAGTAAATAGGTATGATAAATGAGATCAATCAGAGAAGACTGTCCAAAGCCAAAGCACGCCTGGACAATCACTGTAACAGAGATAAGTGAGCCATGACCCACCCAGTATTCCAGGTAGGGCAACCCACCCAGTATACTAGGTAGGGCATCCATAGGCTTGAGAATCAAGATACATTATTTAAATGCAGTTCAGTTAGGCAGAGGGAAGGGCTCTGGTCACATTAATGTGCTGGTCTATAGCAGCCAGTGGCTCAGAAAGCTGAGGCAAAGAAGTGAGGCAGCAGAAAAGCCTCGCAACGCAAGCTCTCAAAGGGCCTTTTATTAACTGCCAAGCAGTTTGAACTTTGGAGAAAATAGAAATACCAAGAAGTTCAAGCAAAGGAGTTCTATCATGATTTTAGAAAGGTAAGTGCATGCTGCATAACAGGCCCCAAATTAACAATTACTGACATGCTTTATGTGCCAAGCAAAGTACCAAGAGCTCATCATGCAGTGTCCTCACAACAGACCAATCAAGTAGATACCATGGTTTTCCCATTCTGTAGGCAAGGACACAGAGTTTAATGAGATAAATGACTTGTCCAACTTATCACAGCAGTAGTGGCAGACCTAGGACTCAGAGCAGGGTCTGATTCTGATGCTTGTGCTCATACAATTAAATGGAGAGGAGACCACAAACAGGATCTCCAGCCCAGAGATGAGGAGGGTCTGGACTAGGGCAAGGAAAGTGGTGCTAGATAGCTTGACATATTGCAATAGCCAGGAGCTTCAGTTTTAGCAAATTGATTCTGAATGCTTCAGAAGGGATTTCAAAACAAATGATTCTCTAAAAATATTGAAAGAATGCTCTAACTAAAAGCCTTAACTTAGATACACAATCTATAATCAAGCATAATTTTCTATGGCAAAAACAGGAACACTTGTCTTAAGAAGCCTCATGAACAAAAATGTCTTCAAAGTTTGGTATTACTCACTAGGAAACATCTTTGCATATCCCAAACTAGTGGGCACACAACCACAATGAAATTGTACTCACATCCAGTAGGATGGCTATAACAGTAAAAGAAAATTGCAACAGAAAAGGAAAAGAAGTGTTGGCCAGGATGTGAACAAATTAGAACTCTCATACATTGTCAGTGGGAGTGTAAAGTGGTTCAGTCACTGTGGAAAATGTTTTTGTGGTTACTCAAAAAGTTAAACACGGGATTATCATATGTCCTAGAAATCCCACTTCTAGGTACATATGCAAGAGAACTAGAAACAGAAAATCCAATAGATATGTGTAGGCCAATGTTCACTGCAGCATTATTCACAATAGTCAAAAGAGAGAAACAACCCAAACATATATCAACAGATTATTGCATAAACATAGAATGTTTTTTATACATACAATGGAATAGTATTCAGTTATAAAAAGAAATGAAAAAAATAATTCAGACACAAAAGGACAAATATTGTCTGATTGCATTTATATGAGCTACCTAGATTAGGCATATTCATAGACACAGAAAGATTAGAAGTTACCAAGGTGTGGGGGTGGGTGATGGGGAGTTACTACATAATGGTTAGAGTCTTTAAAGGTTTGAGGGCATAGAAAGTTTTGGAAATTTATAGTGCTAACCATTACACAATATTATGAAACTACTTATGTCACTAAATTGTACACTTTAAAATAGTTAAAATGATACCTCACTGTCGTTTTAATTTGAATCTCTCTGATGATTAGTGACTTTGAGCATTTTTTCATATGTCTGTTGGCCATCTGTATGTTGACTTTGAAGAAGCATCTATTTAGGTCCTTTGCCCATTTTTTAATTGGGTGTTTGTTTCCTTATATATTTTGAATGTTGACCCCTTAGCAGATGTATCATTGGCTAATATGTTCTCCCATAAAGTAGGTTCCCTTTTTATTTTGTTGATGGTTTCTTTGGCTGTGTAGAGCTTTTTATTTTGATGTAGTTCCATTTGTTTATTTTCTCCTTAGTTTCCCTTGCTCTAGGAAATGTATTGGCAAACATATTGCTACCAGAGATGTCTGAGATTTTCCTGCCTATGTTTTCTTCTATCCCTCACACATGTCAAATGACTAGCATCAACAAATCAACAAATGACAAGTTCTGGCAAGGATGTGGAGAAAATGGAACCCTAATACATTACTGGTGGAAATGCAGACTGGTGCAGCCAATATAGAAAACAATATGGAACTACCATTTGATCCAGTGATCCTACTTCTATGTGTACATCCTAAGAAACCCAAAACACCAATTAGAAAGAATATATGCATCCCTATGTTCACAGCAGTACAATTTATAACAGCTAAGATTTGGAAAGAGCCAAGTGCCCATCAGTAGATGAGGAATACTATGCAGCAGTAAAATAGAAGAATCTCTTACCTTTTGGGACAGCATGGGGGGAACTGGAAAGTATTATGCTAAGTGAAACAAGACAGTCAGAGAAAGACAAGTGTCACATGATCTCATTCTTATGTGGAATCTAAATAAATCTGATAATTGGGTTACTATGAAATTCTACTTAACAGATGGAGCTGATACAAAGAGGAGGCTTTCCAGTCATCAGAAAGATATGTTTCTAAATTAAAAAATGGGCAAGTTGACATTGACTGACAAACTCCCATGTATTTTGGTTAGCATGTTTACAGTCTAACCAGCCCTACATGAATATAACAGAAAGTGAGCTTTTAGTTCGTTAGGTTTGAGAATTCCAACATTAGGAATGACATAGTCCCAGGTGTACAACATTATTTAAGGCTGGAAAGTGGTTAGATTAAGCAAGACTTCTTCCCAATCACCTCATGTCCTCCTGCCTTTCAAGAGACTGCCTGGTTGTCATGCTTCCTAGACGTCCCCTTTTCATCATTTATCTAATTTCTACTCTGCTCAATTTTTAAAAATCTACAACTCCTATTTATATCACTACCAGGAAACTCATTCCATATCCCTAATAACCACCTTTAAAGTAAACATTTGACTATTTATGAGTTAAAGTTCCTTAAGAACCCCTGGTCTGGTTGGCCAGGAACTACCACTAAAGATGTGTTCATTGAATTTCTACCTTTCCTGTGCTATTCTGGTCCTGCTAAGGAGATCTTATTGCTGAATCCTCTGCAAAACAGAGAATTAAAAAATGCATATAAAAATCTCATTCTAGTGCTTTTTCAGAGCTTCCTGTTATCAATAAGCCAAGGGGAATCCTGAGCCATTGCTCCAATGTGGCAGCCTGGCTCCTACCAAGCATTTAAAAATGACTGTGTCCTGGAGGTGCCGCCTGACACTGCAGCAGGTGCCTTGTTAGTCTTTAGAGGCATCCCCAAAAGAAACAAGCTGGACTCTCTGATGATTGTCCCCGGGAGCCAACCTGAGAAGTTTACCCAAAAGTCAAAGGTCATGTCACTTTTCATCAGAATCTCATAGAGGCTCCTAAGGTGCTCATTTCAGAAAGATGTGGCTTGGCTTAGTACTAAGGCTCATAAATCCAGGGTGAGAGAAGGCTCCCATATGTCCTTCAGCAAGTCCAATTCATCAGTCCTCATTCACATGCTCCCCATCTCTCACACTGAGCCAGACTCATGTTGTAGCTAATGCCACAGCAAGAAAAGATGGTGAGGTACATAGGAGGGCTGAAGCCCTCCGTTTCAACTCTGGTTCCTTGACTTAATCTGATGTGGGAACCCAGCACTGTTATTCACCGCTAAGCTTCTGCATTCCCAGTTTAATTCAGGCACATAGATACATGAAAAGCTGGCCCCCCAAAAAGCACTGCTAAGAACTGACCATTACAAACATAAGGGCCAGAAGCTTGAACTTGACTAATTACTGAGATGGATTCATGAGCCCGGTTCTTCCAAATCCGAGGCTCTGTGGCTGTTCTCACTTCAGGCTGGGCTGGATTCTTCTTGCATTGCTTCCATTTTATTTTATCCATTTTAACTCTCTGGGGAGCTCTAGAGACTTGAAGCAACAAGGAGACAGTAGCTCAGTGTGGGTCCCTGGGAATCTGAGGGCTGAGGCCAAACCACAAAAGCAATATCAGAGAAAACACTTTAAATTGCCTTTTTTTTTCAAGAATAGGTTCTGTTTATTCCATGGTTAAATAAAAATAAAGATAACATTGTTCACTCAGGGGTGATGTAAAAAATGATGGTAATTCAAAGTATTGGGTGCTTCTGAGTCCTTTTCACATTGTGGCTATTTTGTGCTTATTGTACCAAGGAAAACACTTTCACAGTCTTGTGGTTTTGAAATGAGATAGCCTTCTCATGTTGGACTGTTGTTTTTAATTTAATTTATTGAATTACAAGCATAAACTTCTAGATACTAGCAATTCTGAGAGATGTAATGGGCCCAGCCAGATTACTGAAGGATTGAAAAAGCAGGTGAAAGTGGATACCAATTTGCATTATCCTTGTGCCCCTCCCTGTACTGGGCATTAACCCTTCTCCTGCCATAATTAAAGTGCTTGATTTACTGACGCTCCTTTTTTATAAGATAACTTTCTTGACATATAATTCACATTCCATAAAAGTCACTATTTTCACATGTACAATTCAGTGGCTTCAGTGAGTTCATAAAAAGTGTGCAACTTTCACTTCCATCTAGTCTTAAAACATTTTCATCATCTCCGAAAGAAATGCCAGGTCCATTAGCAGTCAGTCCCCTTTATACCAGCTCCTGGCAATTATTAATTTTTATTTAATGATTTTAAGAGACAGAGAAACAGACCATGAATTGATTTGTTGCTCTAATTATCTATACATTCGTTTGTTTATTCTTGTATGTGCTCTGACAAGGATTGAACCAGCAACCTTGGTATCTGGGAACAACACTAATCAACTGAGCTACCTGGCTAGGGCCCCTCCAAAGGCTTTAATTCCTCTGTAGAAGACTCAGATCTTTATCTCTAGCCTAAATCTCTCACAACAGCCCCCTGGTCCATATATTCATGGCCTTCTGGGCATCTCTTCTTGAATTAATCACAGATAATTTAAAGTTAAAGGTGTCTAAAATTTAGCATATTGTCTCCTATTATGCCTCGAATCCACCATTTCCTCCTCCAGTGTTCCTTACCTCATCATTTACCTAGGTTTCAGAATCAGAAACCCTGACATCATTCTTAGTCTTCCTTCTTTGCCTTTTGCCACCACATCCAATTATCACCAACCTCAATCACATCTTCCCCAAGTCATGCAGATTACTTTCATTCTTAATGTCATTTTCCTAGTCTAGACCTGGACTTTCAATCTGGACAAACTCCAATTTGCCTTTAGCCTTGTCTCTTTCCAACCTATCATTAGCCCCAGAGTGACTAACTCAAAACAGCCC
>PVJN01004853.1:0-44803 GCA_004026805.1 Lasiurus borealis
TGCAGGAGGTCTGCAAGCTGTCACAGCTGCCTACTTATGGGAGGTCTCCAAGCTGTTCAGGTGTAATTCAGGTAAGTCAAGTGTCCCTACCCATTACAGTTTTACTTAAGATACATAGAGTCTCAGTGTGATACCTCGCTGTCTGAATAATTGTAAACCGGTCACTATTCATGGGACATCTACTTCTGAAAATATTAGATTACTAACGATTTCTTAATACATGCCGCAATTTTTTAGGGGAGCATCTCTCACGATTTGCATTAATGTGATAAAGCTGTTGGAAATGCTGATCTCCATCCTACTAGCCGAGAATCCATGCAGCACAAATGAAGAAAAACAAGTGAATCTAAAAATTAAGTAAAATAAAAATTTGATCAACAGAATAAACTGGTGAATATAATAGAATCAGGAGCACAGAAAGGGAGTGGACTGATAATTCTCAGGGGGAAAGGGGTGAGGGGTGTACAGGGAGAGACTGGACAAAAATCATACACTTATAGATGAGGTCAATGGGAGGGAGCTAAGGGCAGAGGGAGGGGTGGGAGCTGAGTGGAGAGGTGCTATGGAGGGGAAAAAAAGAGAAACAAATGTAATAATCTGAATAATAAAGATTTAATTTTTAAAAAAAGAAAAACACAAGAAAAGTTTACTCACTTACCCCCTGTTGGACATATTGTTGATAGCAGAACTCTGACTAGAATTAAAATCCACATTGAACATGCTTCTCATAATACTTTGCCTCTAGGGAATAATTTCAGCTCCCAGTGATGCTCTCTAGAGTGAAAGATATAACTAAAATTTCCAATCATTACTAAATTTCCCCACAGGAAATGGTCATTGATTTTTATCACCTCTTTTTAATTCCAGAGTCCATGTTATATAAAACTGTAATGCCTAATTGTGCTGTTAGGCAAGTACAGCCAGATGATGTTACACATTTACATCCAAACTGGAAAATTTAGTAAAATAAACAGCTTATTCCCTAAAGCATGTATTTTTATACCAGGTAATGCAAACTCTGAGAAATTAACTGAGTTTTACAGTATTATTCTGAATAATCAGGATCTTTGTCAATACAGAGTCAAGTTTTAAAATGGTATCAAGTTTCAGTTTACTTACTTCTTCCATTCAGCACAAATTACTTAAATGTCTGCTACGTGACAGGTGACATATCTTGTCCACAGAGAGCTTTCACAGTTGTGAGTCTAATTGACCTGTTTCCAGCAGCCCAACATAAAACCAACCTCTAAATGAATATATTAATACCAAATTGTCCCACAGATCCATCTAACCCTTGTTAACCTATAGTAAGTGTTCCTTTCTTATGGACTTCCATTGAAACTTTTAAGCCAAAACTTCAATATACAATTAAGTGAGAGAAAAAAAAGGTATCTCTTCAGACTGAAAATAAACTTGTACAATATGAAAAAGGTCTACCTAAATGAATGAACTTGTACGTTTCATTAGCCTATAAGAGACCATCGATCACACACCATCATCAATGGAGAAGAATTTGGTGAATTTAAAGAAAAATGGTGGTAGAGGTGACCCACACAGCACAGTTCAGCATTGAACACTAGTTATTCAAACTGACTTTAAACTTCCTTGAGAAAAGATTTGGATCAGTTCTTTGTGATCGAACATATGATTAAATTTTGTCATAATTTGATAAGCCCTTAATTACTTTTGCAGAAACTTTACCTGAAAATATCACTGCACCTGGATAGTTACTCTTTTTTAACAACAAAAAAAATCACTTTTGGCATTTAAACCTTTCAGTTCACAATATCAAATTTATATTGACATACCTATAATTTTATGATGAATCTACACACAGACTCCAATTTCATCATGCTTAATAAATCATTTTTTTGCTTGTTTAAAAATGATAGGTAGTTATGTTTTACAAAGAAATCAATGCCAGGTGCTAAAAACAGGTGTGATGCAGTGGTTTAAATGCAACCTGAGATAAATAGATGCAAAATGTCTATTCTCAATAAGACTTTTTTAAAGTGTAAATGCCTTCATTTTATATAAAAACATCAATTCCAAAATTAAGGCACCCTTAATATTTTATATGTCCCTAAAATATGGACATATATTCTATGATTCTTCATATTTTTATAAATATGATATACTATATACATATTAATCTATTATATTTCAGCATAATAGGATATAAGATGTATACACTGCATTATATGTGTTCAAAATAAATTTTATTTTTATGGAAATATAGTTGCATATTTAAACTCTCTCAATAAAATTAAAGGCAAAATCAAACTGACTCCTGCTTTAACTGGTCAATTTAAATCTGGTCATTATGAGTAGGCAATCTCTCCAAGAAAGAATTCACCTAGATTAGTGGTCGGCAAACTTATTAGTCAACAGAGCCAAATATCAACATTATGATTGAAATTTCTTTTGAGAGCCAAATTTTTTAAACTTAAACTTCTAATGCCACGTCTTCAAAACAGACTCGCCCAGGCCGTGGTATTTTGTGGAAGAGCCAAGAAGTGGCAGTTTGCTGACCACGGACCTAGATAATTCCACATTTTACAACTTGCAAATTAGTGAAGGTACAGACGCTTACAAATACTCAACATTTTTAAAGCTGCTTTAACACAGCTTATGTGTGTTTTTTTAATTATTATATCCTTCGTAATCATGTTGCGATAATAGCCATGATAACTTCAGATCCTTCAGAACTAAGTACACAATGGGGGCAATGAAAGTTAATATCCAGCAAGCATGCAGGGATAGAGTTAATGTTTCACTTGAAATCTGCTAAAAAATACCACTTATTTCATCTTGGAAGTTCAATGTGGTAAAATGCATTAAAACAAAAGTACAAATTACCTGTAAGATTTTCTTTCATTTTATAAATCATAGCAGCACATATTATCTCACGAATCTATTTTAATGTGAAACAATTTTATTTTTTTTTAAATTTACAATATGTATTTAACCTTTTGCCTACTGTATGTCATATATAACAATTGCCCTGTAAAAAACTAACAGCTTTTTTAACAATATTGTTAATGAGATTGACCTCAGATGCCCTGAAGTTCAATCTTTGGATTCTTTATTCATCAATGTCTATTCTGTTCAGCCAGGAGAGGAGTGCATGCTGAACCCTAAAAGAAACCTCTTGTCAACACGATTTATAGATGTATGTGTAGGATGCACTTATGAAATGAAAGCCTAAATCTAAAATATAAGCTTTTGTTCTTTAAGGGAAGGCATTCCTATTGAGGAAAAGTAACTATTTTCTCTAAAATAAGAACATAGAAAAATATTTAGGCTCATATTTAAGGATTCTTAACTAGTCCATTATTGAGGTTCTACAAGTGTTGAGGATATTGTTCACATGAAAAAATCTAAACACAAGCTTATTTTCTAAAACTACATAAGTAACAACAAAGCCGAACAATGTTGGTTATCTTTTGCCTGTACAAGCAAAGTGCCATTCGAATAGTTGACCGCATAATAGTAGGTGAATTCTCACTCGGGCTCTTAATGCCTACTTGAGTTTCTTGTGGAAAGATGGAGTGAGTTTATAAATAATCACTCCAGAGAATTATCTTCTTAGGTGACTACTTTTTAAATAATTTGTAGTTAATAAATGTAACATACTAGTCATAGTTATTATGTAGAAATGAAATAAAACAATCTATGATTTTTTTAGTCTTTGATCTGATTCAAAGGCTTTCCTATCTTAGGACATATGCTCATGAAATCTCTGGCGAAAGTCATATTTTTTTAACATTAGTTCTGCACACATTGAGGAAATTAATTGTATTTACTTATTTAATTTAAATCGCTGTAATGAAATTAAATCTATTGAGCAGCTATTATGTATAGACTTCTGGGATTCAAAGAGTAGGATGTGACCTTTTAAGCTGCTAAAATGTCCTGAATTATATTAATTCAGTAATGTGTTCCTGACGTCACTTCATTGTCTCAGTATGATTTCCCCCCAAAGTAGGATAGTTTTGGTTGAATTTCATCTAAAATAAAAGATTGTTTTCATTAATGTTCTCAGACTCACTAGCTGTTATTAAATGCTTATTTGGACACTTACCAAAGTTCTAAGTGTACTTTTGGGGTAGCAGAAAGAGAATCTGCCTGCAAAGAAGTTTGAGAAGTTTTGGTAAAACAAAAGTCAAGAGGTTTGTTTACTAGTACTGTAAGTCATGCTTATAACCATAACTAGAACTAAACTATTATATATATATATATATATATATATATATATATATATATATATATATATATAATTACAGAAGTGTAGTTATAGTTAAAACTAGAAATAGCTATACCATACCTATAGGTAGATGTGTGTGTGTGTGTGTGTGTGTGCGTGTACTTATATTTCCTAAAGGAGGATGGAGTATGGATATTTCTCAAATTCTGACCTCACTTATTTGTGGAATCTAATGAACAAAATAAATTGACCAACAAAATAGGTCCCAGGCATGGAGGCATGGAACATACTGACCTATCTCAGGGCACTGAGGTGGGTGTGATAAGAGATAAACATAAGAATTTATGTACTTATATGCATAGCCCATGCTCAAAGACAGTGTAGTGAAGACCTGGGGTGGGTGGGAATAGGGGCAAGGCAGAGGGGTGTGGAAAATGGGAACATCTGTAATACTGGCAACAAGAAAAATATTGATTTAAGAGAAATAAGATTGCGTTTGGAACTGCTGAATTGGATAAAGGTCTTGAGAAATAGCAGCCGGGTTTGAGTATTGGAGGCATTTTACCTTGGTCTCCAGAAGAAACTGCCAAAAGTAGTTTTCTATGAGAGCAAACATTAACTATCACTTATAGTGTAATACCCACTGTCATCACCTCCAAAATATAGTGTGTTCTTGCTTAAGTGTCAGTGTCATTGAGAAAATACACAATTTATCTCTGACATCCCAATTTATACATTTGTATGATTCTGCCTAATATACATATTCTTTTACCCTCAATGGAGAATCCTCTGCAGTTATAAAACGAGGAGATTCTCAGTATTTAGCCTTATTATCCTTTTATTTCTTATGTTGCAAAATATGTGTTTTGCCCCTGAATTAATGCTTATGATAATATTCTGCTACTAAATGCATAGGAAGTATTTAGCCAAGGATATAATTTATTTTGCTGTTTTACGTAGCAGTTTCATATTTGCATATCTTATGCCTGTACAAGCAAAGGAAACAAACCACTAAGCAATTATCTGATTTGTTCATTCATTGAAAATGAAAAGGGAGGCTACGTGATTCTTATAAAATAAATTCGGCATACTCAATTAGATAACAGGATGGGTTTGATTATCCAATGAGATTGTTGATTTTTATCTGTTAGATGCAGCACTTATCCCAAAATGTATTCTTTCTTATTTCCCGTAATTAGATATTTCTTGTTCTCTCTAATGATTTTATTCTTTTTAATCTCTATGACTTTTTATGCAACTAAATATATTTTCCTGTCCCTACATATTATACTCAGATATTAGATTTGATTATAATATTTTACCAGAACAAATTGTAGTTTTTAATGAACTGATAAGCAAAAATATAAATACATGATATTTTAATTTCCATAAGTTTTTGAAAAATGAACATGTCACCATTGCATATATGTTTTTAGATTCACCACTTTGACTGTAAGTGTATGATGCATGTATGCCCATATACATGTCTCTATACACAGTGTTGTCCCTTGGCCTGGCCTGCTGGAATCAGTCTAAAACTGTCTCCCCAACATCCTCTGAGGGGTACCAGATTGTGAGAGGCACAGGCTAGGCTGAGGGACCCTACTGGTGCCAGCGAGAGACCGGGGGAGGGCTCTAAGGGCTTGTCTGTCCCACCTCATTCAGACCCAATTGGCAGTTAACCCACTGGTTGGAGCATCTGCCCCCTGGTGGTCATAGCGACTGGTCAAATAGTTGAACATTCGGACACTTAGCATATTAAGCTTTTACTATATAGGATAATCTTCAAGAAAAATGATAGGTCTATTAAATAAATTCCAAATTCACAGATTATGATAATTGTATTATTTTGAAATTAGGATGAAGTGCAACCTTTGCAATTATTTTCATTGTGTTTCTACTATTTTACAACCACAGTTCTATAATTTTATACTAACCGATTATAAAATCAGGAATCCTTTTTTTACTTACCTTGTGGATCCACTAAAGAGTGTTGTAAAAGTAGTAGTGATTCATAAAAGGGGTTCAGGTTAAGCTTTTCTTCTCTGAGTGCTCCTCCACCTCAAGCCCCCATCCTGCTACTCTTTGCAAAGCTTCCTTCTTCACTATCAAGGTATTTCATAGTTGGTTTTATTATTTGTTTGTTTTTTAAGGGAATTATAAAGGACTTTCTGATGTTTTAAGGATAAATTTAAATTGAGGAAAAGGTCAAGTATAATTAAAAACAAAGATGGAATGCTACAAGGCTAAAGGAAAAAGTATTTACATTTGCTTGGTACCAATATTCTTTTCAAAGAAACTAGCATTACTGGGGGAAAATAAAAGGAAATAAAAGAAAATCTGTTTGAAGAAGCCAGCTTTAATTGAGAATGAGTAAACAAGTCATGTGAGTTATAGGGTACAACTTGACCCCAAAGTCACTGCATTTGTAACAGGGCAGGCCAAGTCTTATTTTTTGTTCTTCAAATAAGCTACTTTCTATGAATATCAAATTATGGGCAGACTGTAGTAACTTCCTCACCATACTGATGGAAATGACAATTTCAGTTATTTTGGTATGTGCTCTTGAATGCAGAGTATATTACATTTAGTATTCAGGGGATTGAAGTATCCTATTCAATATAGATTCTTATTTTATCTCTAGAAATTCATTTGCTAATATTATTTCCATCTTCTTTTTCTCCACTTTCCATTATGTAGTTAACCATGACTTTTATTGATATGGTCGCTAAAACAAACTAATATTTAAATTTTTCACTCATAATATTTTGATCTCCATATGATATTTATATCTATACAGTAGTACCTTGAGATACGAGTTTAATTCGTTCCATAACCTTGAGGTGTGGGAAGCTATGAGACGCTCGAGTCGCGGTGGGTCGTATGCAGCCGGCCGATCCACACAGTTACTCTTATCTCAAATGTTGCTCGTATTTCAAAGCAAAAATCGCTCACTCAATGGCTCATATCTCAAAAATCTCATATGTTAGGGCACTCGTATCTCGAGGTACCACTGTATATATAAAAGCTGAAGTGTCCCTTACAACTGAACAACTAGAACAACCAATAACTATGACACAAACTGACGGCCAAGGGGCAGACACTCACTGCATGAGCTGCCCCCTGGTGGTCAGTGTGCTCTTACAGCCAATCTCCCGCAGCCAGCCAATCTTCCCCAGTCCCTCCCTGCAGCCAGCCAACCTCCTGCAGCCACCAATCCCCTGTTCCTTTCCCCAACCAGCAGGCTCCAATCGGCTCCAATCGCTGGGCAGGCCTAGGGACCCCACCTGTGCAAAAATTCATGCACTGGGCCTCTAGTAAGAATATAAACTTTAGACTGTGCTCTTATTTATTGTCCTATTTGATGCCAACATTATAATATAATCTAGATCCAAAAGGTAGTTTCAGTGATTTGGTCAGACACCACCTTCTCAGACCAGATTCACACCATAATCCTTCAAATTCAAACTAAAGTGCTTTTTTTTTTTTGTGTTTTTTTTTTCAATTCTCTAAGTTTCTTACCATTGTTACTTGACATATTTGCCCCTGAAAGATTAGTCTTTGAATTAAATTTCAAATTTTACTTATATTATGATCTAGACATGGTCAAATATTTTTATAGAAACTCACTAAACTTACCTTAAAAGAAAGACTCCCTGGGCATTAAGTTTTTTACAATTTGGCCCAAATTGTAATGGCAGGTATCTCTCACCAATATTCTACACAAACCAAATAATATATTTATATCTAGCACTTTAACCACTTCAAATATAATTTGAGATATTAAAGAACTAGGTAAAAATAAACCTTCAAAACATGTTAAAATTATTTTCTCAAACATAGTTTAAATATTTTGATTTTGAAGTATCTCTAAATCTTTCATCATGTTGGACTTAACTTTTATTCTTTCTCCCATTCCAAGAAGTAGATTTAAATTCTCTTCATATGCCATATTTTATCTTATTTATTAAATTCTTTCCACTGGCCAAGATTTTTCTGCAGTGGTGCTTCATTTTTACCTTCAGTTTTTTTTTTTTAAGAGAAAGCCAACATTATATCTCTATTATGACAAATTTCTTCTCTATATTTCTCTGCATCATTTGTATAATATACCTTAATCCTCTATATATCTGAGTCTCATTAATGATAGTATGTTTAACAAAAAAAGTTACATGTCATATACTGATCAAAAATATCTTAATAATAATGACTTCTGTAAATATAAGATATTTGAATCTATGAATGAAGATATTTTCAGCTATGGTGCTTTCAATGAATATTACCATCTAAGAAAAGCATGGTCCATGACTCCATTCATTAGAGAGGCTACTTCTTTACCTTTTCAGATGGCCTTTGTGAGGTGCCTTCCAGGTTTCTGATTGAGTCAACTTCAACTCTTCCAGAAGAGTGATGATCGGATATATTGTTTGCTGCCAATCTTACCCCATCAAGTTTCTTGTTTCTTGAAAGTCTATTGAGAATTCAGAACCTTGGATTTTAGAGCAAACGATAGTAACAGACAACTTGTATGTCCGACATACAATTTCCGCACAAATCAATTACCTTAAGAAATAGGGAGCCTATGGTGAAATTCCCTGCTTATTTTACTACTTCAGCAATACTGCTTAAGATCATCTCATGTTTGTTGAAAATATTGCAATTGCTTCAAATGTTTAAAAGCTATCTATTTAATAGTAGATGAGTTGGTATTAGCGATGTGGTTTGTTAATGAATTATATGGTTTATAATTTTGCATTTTAATTATTTTACAATATACCAATTAAATGAAGAGGGGTTAATATAAGAGAAATAAGTGAAAAATGTGATGTAGTTTCATAAGACATTTTGATTCAGGTACTTTTCCTGAGCAGGATGCAAGGGTGATTTCTTTCCCCGTCCTTGTCCAGATGGATTCAAAGAATGAAGCCATGGACAAAAGATGGTAATGGTAGATGAAAGGGTGGACATTTACTGAAATCAAATACAAGACTTCCATGTAGGGAGGGGGGTTTCAAGGGGGTAACCCACTAAGCTCCTTTTGGCTAAGGTTTATAAAGGCTGTAGTTCTTTGTCTCTTGACACTCCCTTCTGATTGGTCACTTTTTTTGCAAAATGTCAGCTTCAAAGCCCAAACCTCATGTGGTGCCTTCTCCTCTTCTTCCTCTTATCTTGTCACATTTCTCTATCTCCTGAGAATGATGTCTTCCTCTTTCTCTCCATATCCTGTAGCTTTTCCTTAACTTCCGTGAATGAACGTCTTCCTCTCCCCTTATCCTGTGGCACTTTCATATTCTCTGTGAATGTATGCCTTCTGGCAACTACAAACCTTCACCTACGCATTCCTCTTCCATGGACCCTTTTATTCTTAAAATTCCCTAAACCTGCTATTTTATCCCTTAAACTCATTTCAAATTTAAATCATGTAACTCCAATAATATTTTATTTTGACCATTAAAGATATATAATTCCTATATTTTTACTACTTTTGTTACCTTGATATGAAACCAGAAAGTTGAGATAATTATAGAACATTATATATCTATATCTATATCTATATCTATATCTATATCTATATCTATATCTATATCTATATCTATATCTATATCTATATCTATATATCTATATCTATCTATATCTATGTATCTGTATCTATATATCTATGTATTTATATCTATATCTATACCTATATATCTGTATTTATATATCTGTGTATCTATATCTATATATCTATGTATCTCTATACTTATATATAGAGATACATAGATATATAGATATAGACAGATATAGATAGATATAGATAGATGATATAGATTTAGATATAGATATAGATATAGATTTATAGATATAAATTTATAGATATAGATTTATAGATATATAGATATATGTTTATATATATATATATATATAATTTTGTCACCTGAGTAAAAGTTACCATAGTACAATGTACAATGTAGCAAGAAACAAGCAAGTTTATTATTGAAAATAGTATATCATTAGGTACTTGATATATTAATAATCTCTCTGTGAAGTAAAAATGTAAATAAGAATTTTATAGGATAGACATGCCAGAGAAGTGTTTTGTGTTATTTTTTAATGTATTCAAATATCATTGATTATTATCTCTTAACCTCATTCTAAAATAAACTGAAAATAGATCATTTAGCTTCTTACTTTAGATATTCATTCTACAAATATATGAAGCACTTATATATGTAAAGCATACAAGGCATATATGGCATAGGAAGTATAATGAAGAAGAGGCAGTTTCTAGATTCAGTAAATTCAAAAATTTTTTGTGCGTAATCGCTGGTAACAAACATAAGATTAACTTTCAGTCTAATCTACCAGCATAAATTTTCTTGGAGAAAAAATGCATTGATAAATATTTAAACATTTTTGAAAATTTTAATAATTCTGTCAAATTATCACTGAGTATATAGTGAGATGTTAAAATTTATGGTGTTTTCTGACTTAAAATATTTACTGTGGACACTAAGTAGGTAAGCACATTTTGATCAAACCATTCAATTTTAAAATTGTATTTATTTTTTTCTTTTTGCCCTGAATAAAGCAAAAATCAAGGTAGTTTACAAAATAATAAACACCTAAATATAAATTATTTTAGAGATGAAAAATAGTATTGGGGCAAACTTAAACCATCAATTGACTTGCATATTATATGAATCAAGATGGATTCAGGAGCAGTTCATGTTATCTGGTTACTGAATAACATATATTTTAGCTGAAAAATAAGCTGAATATGAACTTACTTTATACTGGAGCAAAATGTGAAAAAAAAAATGTTTTATGTAGCCAATATGTAATTCTAACCAGTAATACCAGCTTCTCAGGAAGACAATGCTTTTTTTAATACTAACTTCTGAACAAAATAGGCTTTACAAATCTTTTCTATATATGACAATATCTTGAAGAACAATGCTAAAAGAAATGTAGTTTTAGTTTTATGGATATTTTAATGACTCCATATCAGAAAGTGGATGACCAGTGTTAAAAGAAAGTTTATTTAAAATGATTCAGATTTGAGGAAGATGTAAAACATAACACAACCAATAATATAATTCTCTGGAGGTCCACCAAAATCATGCAATGAGGATCAGAAAATTGTGGGAATGGGTGCATTACAAACCTGTCAGTTAAGTTTTTATGAATAATTATGTGATGCTTTGTCTAATCTCTGGTTATATTCTTTTGAAAGAGCCTTGATTAGAGCACATTTGTATAAATAATTGGACAAACATTCATGTAAATCAAAGATCAAGTGGGGAAGTTAACATTCACTATTAACAAATAAGGGGTCTCTTAAATTCAACTTGAATAGATTATGGTATAATATGTGCTGGGTTAAATGCATATACATTATATTTAATTTATAAGTTTCATTAAGACCTGGTGGAAATATATTGTCTTTAGGCTATTTTATGCTGAATATCATTTAACAAGTGAGACCATTCAAATAATTTATATCTAGGAAACAGAATAACTTAGAGTTTAATGCTCAACCATTTGGTTGTCAGCATAAAGTTGACAGGAGATCAAATTTTTTTCTCAACCAGAAAAGTTCATCATGTCTAGAGAGCAGCTATCTCATGGCCTGTTATATTTTAATTTTTAATTGCATGGAATAAAAAAAGGAAAAATATATCATTTTCTTCTAAAATTCTATTTTGACTCCTTTTATAAGCTTGGGTTATTTCATTTAAAATATTATGAAATTAAATATGCTCTTATCATATGATCCAGAAATTGCACTTCTTTTTATTTTTAAATATATTTTATTGATGTTTTACAGAGAGGAAGGGATAGGGATAGAGAGATAGAAACACCGATGAAAAAGAAACTACTGGGGATGTGCCCGCAACCAAAGTACAGGCCCTTGACCAGAATCAAACCTAGAACCCTTCATCAGCAGGCTGATGCTCTATCCACTGAGCTAAATTAGTCAGGGCCAGAAGTTGCACTTCTTGGTACTTACCCAAAGGAGTTGAAAACGTTCACACAAAAATCTGCACTTGGATGAACCAATCAATAGGTCTTCAGTAGTAAATGCATATGTAAACCATGATGCATTCATAAATGGAATATTATTTAGCACTAGGAGAACATGAGCTATCAAATCAAGAGACATGGAGAAAATGTCAATGCACATTACTAGGTGAAAGAAGCCAATATGAAAGGCTACATAATGCATGATTCCAACCATAGTCATATGCCACTTAACAATGGCAGTACCAAGAAATGTGTTCTCAGGAGATTTTGTCGTTGGGAAACTTCATAGAGTGCATTTATCTACACCTAGCTAGCATAGCCTACTACATGCCTAGGCTACATGGACTAGCCTACTGCTCATAGGCCATAAGCCTGTATAGCATGTTACTGTGCAAAACAACACCAGGTTAAACCAAGAACAAGAGAAAATAATCAATAAATGCCATAACACAGGAAGTATGGGTCTGCTGCTGGTATCATATGGCATACTGTTGGTCCTAGTGGGAATATATTATTCTTTTACAGTCAATGATTAGGAGAAAACTAAATCTAAAATAATGCTAAAAGTATTATATAGTTAATACAGCCATTTACTATCATTATCCAGTGTTACGCACTGTATATAATTGTATGTACTATATTTTATATGACTGCAGAACAGTATGTTTGCACCAGCATCACCATAAATATGTACATAATGCACTGTGCTGCAATGCATTGATGGCTACATGGCTACAACTAACTTACTGAATGGAATGAATTGTTCAGCTCCATTATAATCTTATGTGATTACTGTTGTATATGCAATTAGTCATTGACTGACCCATTGTTATGTGGCACATGACCATATATAACATTTTAGGAAAAGTAAAACTATAGAGATAGTCTAAAGATCATTGTTTGCCGGAAGTTAGAAGAGAGGGAGGGATGAATAAGTGGAGCATAGTTAATTTTTAGGGGAGTGAAAATATTCTGCATGATACTGGAATGGTGGATACGTTACTATACATTTGTCTAAACCAATAGGCTCACAACTCCAAAAGGGAACTCTATTGTAAATAATGAATTTTTGGTGATGATGTGTAAGTGTTGGTTCAGCAATTGTAACAAATGTATTACTCTGGTGAAAGATGTTGATAATGGGAGGGGCTGTGAATCGGTGAATATGGGAATCTCTGTACCTTCTATACAATTTTTCTGTGAACATAAAATTTCTCTAAAAGACAACAAAAAATAATAATTTAACCTAGTAAACCTTTTTAAAGTTTTATATCAAATACACACATGTTTTAAAAATATTTTCCAGCCAATAATTTTAACATATTAAATATTATACTTATGACTTAATATGTCATTGTTATATTAATTGTAAAGCAATGTGGTAGATAAAAGGTGATTATTTAAAATTTAAATTTAGATGCTATTTTAATTGTATATGAATAAATATAAATTTATTCTTTACCATAGATCGTGACATAACATTTAGCATCACATTTATAAATTTTGAATAAAGTACCTCATTAACAAAGATGTGTACCTTAATTGCTAATATATTATACATGAATGGCAAATCATTATTGTAAGACTGTCACAAATAAACTAGTTATCACTGGCAATTCAGAGATTTTTGTCAGCAGGGAATAATGGTTCTTTGATTATATGTTAAACATAAATAATTGTAGTTACTAAATAAATGGTCTGAAAAATATCACATTAATAATTGAGTAAATAACTTAAAATAGATGGTTTTAATAAAATAATTAGGGTGAATATTATGTAAATTCCATTTGGAAAGAGTAGGAAAGAGAAATAGAGCAATATGGAGTTTATAATTACCTGTAATTTATTTTTAATGTTCTTATTTATGCTTTTTATAGCATTCTTGCTCTATTTCTTTTCTGATTTATGTTGTACATCTATGTTTGAGTACGTTTTGGCAAGTGAAGGTGGTCTGTTGTCTTATAAGAGGTCTGGGCAAAATGAGGAAACTTCAAGACTTCAATTCAGTCACTATGTTGACTATAACAATTAATCCAAGGGATCTTGACTTTGGCTTCATCAGCTGTAAAACAAGAGATTTGTATTATATAGTTTCTCAAGTAATTTCCACCTTTACGACTATGACTTCTATGGGTTTATATTTGAATCTTTAAGTTGTAAGGAAGTCACTGAGAATCCATTGAGAAAGCGTTATTTTCTCTTCTCAATCTAACAATTGTTGTCATTTTTTTTTAACCTCTTCTCAAACACTCAACTCTTGGGTAATTAATTGCTACTATGTGATTAGGTTTTAGAGACAAAATCTTCTGTTTCTCTTCTTTTTGTTTTCTATTTTAAGTTCTACATCTGTATCTATTAACAGCATGCATTTGACACTACATAAACACAACACCAGGAAAAAGTATTTACCATTCTCTGAGTGCTACATGTCTTCCAAGCACTGTACATAGCACATGTAAACTTTATGTGCAATGCTTTCAGCCACTCTGAAAGAGTGATATTTACTTACACTTTAAAAATGAAAAAAAAAAACACACAAGACTAGTAAGAGCCAGATATCATTAAGTTGTAGGGAACTAATGTAGTATTATGTGTGCTTAATTCAAAAGTTGTATTTCTTTCTACTGTACCACACTGAGTTTGAGTCACTATTAAAAATTGAGTGCATACATAGTATCAAAGCATTTGTTGATAAAGGATTTTAAGGCAAGCCATTTAAATTTTATTAAATAGCCAGCTTATTTTAATTTTGATGCCACAGGATAATTGTAAATATGCCTTTTTTTTTCCAGGCTAAATTGGGTTATGAGATCCTTGGGAACAGAAACCAGGGTGATCAGAATGACCTCCTTCCTTCTCAGCACTTAGTCTGGTGAAGAATGTGCTAGCTCCTTTTGGAGATTAAACATATGTGCTCTAAAATAAATCTATTTAAGACCATTTGAAAAGAACATATTTGATTAAGGAAGATTTTTGTTATCACAAATTGTCCCTGAAAGAACATTGGTTTGAGTTTATGGGTTGTAATACTCTGTATGAGAGTAGGACCCAGCAGTAAGATTTGGAGTTTAATGACACAAAAACCTAGAATGTCATCTTCTGTGGACTTGTCTGCTCGCTGCATAGTATTTTTTAAACATGTTTTCCTTCATATTTTTTTTCATCAAGGTCTTAAAATCCTTTATATCTAAACACAGCCATTAGCTGCCAAATGACATTGGGTTTATAGCGGGAAAGATGAATATATAAATTACTGCATTGCTTTTTCTCAATTCATATGACTTCTAATCTTTGTTTGCATAATATTTGTTGGATACAGTAACTGTGTTTAAATAAGTATAATAAGCATTACTTAATGTAAAAAAATATGTTTGAAATGTACCATTTTCATAACTAAGAATGAGCAGCTTCTCAACTGGTTCTGATACTTTTAATATCTCTGAATGCATAATAATCTGGCCACTCAGTGTATATATATTTTTGCAACATTTCTGAATGTTCTACATGGAGGGAAAATAAATGGGTGGAATTAGAAAAAAAATCACATATGGCCCTTTGTGTGAATGTGTTAGCTTTCTTAATAGCGTGTTTTTTTTTTCAGATTTTTGTATAAAGCACTAGAATTTGGATATCACAGGCACTTAATAAATACTTCACATGAATTACTGTGAAGTTGCCATGAACCTCAGAATATCAATTCTGTGGATATTGCTTAATGTAGACAACAAGGCCAAGTTTACATCTAGGAAATTATCAAAGAGATTGTCTTTATCTTCTTCCTATGTTGGTCACGTGGCCTCTCTTTAAAAAATCTTGACACAGTTTCTCCTAACACTCAGTTTTCTGACCTTTTAGAATTCAGTATTTGTTCTTTTTTTAAAACAAAAATGAAATAAAGTGTGTAAACCTCACAATTCCTTGTTCCTGTTAGAAAAATGCATATGTATGAACTAATTCCCAGCAACATGGAGAGATTAAAAGCTTAATTAATCTATAAAATTTGTTTTTATTTTGATATTAGTTAAATAAACTAAATTAATATTTGTTACACTACTAATAAAAGCCCTGTAATTTGATTATGTTAAAATACAATAAAATAACACAGTATTTCTTCAAATCCAGCATGTAGAAGAAGCTGAGTTTATAAATACACCATATACAAAATGCTGTGTTAAATAAGTCAATTCAGTCCTTAATTAAAAGAGAAACAGTTTTTAACATACAAAGTACATGTCATGGAATTTACCAAACCTGTAAGCAAATTAATGACCCCAGGTAACATTTTTCATGCATATAACAAAATTATTATCTTAAAGCCTGGGTGAACATGCAGCCATCTAAGGTTCAAAATTAACTCAGTTACAACAGGGATTTTTCTATTACCAAATTTGAGTGTTATTGTAACATCAGTATACTCTAGTTAGCAATAGGTTCTTGGCTTCCAATTGTTTATAACAAATATGTCACATTTCACCCACTTGGATTTTAAAGACTGTGTGCATGTATTACTTGTGTTAAGTTAGGGAGACTCACTTCATTGGAAAACAGTGGGGACAGAGTTGGTGAGTCAGTCCTTCCTGTTCAGCATCAACAATAGTCTTCTATGTACACTAAGGCTATTTAGCAATTAAACATTCATGTTTAAAATATTTACCCTCAGAATACAGTATGAAATGGAGTTCAGTGGTGGCGTCATATTACAGGAGAGGCCTGACACTTGCCCTGGATTAGTTGCAATGATGGCCTCACTCAGATCAAACCCAGCTATGAGTTTGATCTGGCAACTCTGGCCACCTAACTGTTAGATTTCATGGAACAATTGAGTTGTTACATCTCCCCCAGGAACTAGCTTTTCAGGTCATTTCATCATGGAGATTCCTTTTGCTGAAGTCCACATGTCACTTGAGGTGACCACATTCCATCATTCCATCCGGGCATGCATAAAGAAGTCTCTGCCCAGAAAAATCCCTCCAAAAGTCCTTCCAAGGCCTCTGATTCCCCTCCCTGCGTGCTGGCGTCATCAAAGCTCAGCCACCTGCTATACGGATGATGGAATAAATTCATAATCCCTCACCATTCTGGCTTCATGCATTCCTCCTTTGGCAACCTAACACTATGGACCTAGTATCTATGATAAAAAAGTACACTAAGATGGTCAGAAAGGTTTGATCCCATAGTGGGATTGCAATATCAAAGAGGGTCCACTGCAAACTGAATTCAAATCTGTGAGACCAAAGGTTAAGGTTGGCACATGCCAACAGAGAGGCCTGAGAATCCTTAAAGGGGTTAGTCCATTTGTTGACTGCTGCTCATCTAGAGGAGAGATGAGCTTCCGCAATGATGAATGAAGGCAATGGTGTAAGTTGAAGAAAGGAGCCATTTTAGGCTTGTCTGCCCACAGTTTCTGGAAAGTCTGAGATTAGTTTCCTTGATGTTTGCGTTTCAAAAAGCCAGATATCAGGTCCTCTGGGAAACAGTTTGGGGTGGTGATCACCTCTCAAAAGGCAAATGAAGAATTTCAAATTGCCAGATTCCTAAAGGGATGGCTCCAAGAGAGGGTTTAGAAGCTTATCAGGCTCTCCTGAAGTTTTAGCTGAAACAAATAAATATTCCTAGTAGCACTGAGCTTTCTCAGGCCGGTATTTTAAATAAATAAATAAAATTATATATATATAATTTTTATTTTTTTTATTGATTTTTAGAAAGAGAGGAAGGGAGAGGAATAGAGAGAAGGAAACTTAGATGAGAGAGAAACATCACCAATAGTCAGCCTCCTGCAATCACCCCTCCTGGGGATGGAGCCCTCAACCTGGGCATGTGCCCTGAATGGGAATCAAACCCGAGACCTCTAATTCCTGCGTCGGCTCAGGCAGGTATTTTAAAGGGGCCCAGGGTCATTTTAAGAGTAAAGTTTTAAGTTACTAGAAGCCACTCTAGACTTCGGTCAGGTCTTGTCTGCTGAGAGATTTTGTAGTTCTCAATATTATTAGCATTTGCTAGATACTTTTCCTTTCATAACATTTTATTTAGCTAAGGTATCTCAGTGTTACTTGTGAATTACAACTAGAATGAAGTGAAGGTGGTAGTGGATTAAATACAAAGTAATGCATCTGTTAATACATATACAACAAAAGCTGATAATTCCATCCCAAATACCTCTCCCTGCCCTCCACCCCCAATGTTTCTGGTTTATTTGTTGGACTGAATACTGCATTGTTTGGGTTATCATCCTTTAATCAACATGTTAAAAGCTTATATGTCTTCATCCTGCCACTGTGTACCTGTGTGTCCAAGGGTAGAGGCCACGAGTTGAGCAGAGATAGTCCAGGATCCTAACCACAACTTCAACATTAAGTCCTTGCGTGAACTCGGAAAATATTCTTAGCATTCATGCCTCTTCTCTTTGATCCAATAGATTAAGTGTTTTGATTAAATGATTACTATAAAACAGGTTAGGCTTTGCAATTCTGTGAATTTAGGAAGCTAATGACTGTTAATTCTGCCCATATGCTGTAAAGTTCAGTAGTGGCTGTATGGCACGTCAAAAGATGCTGCTTTTCCCTAAATTTAAGAATTAAGAGAGGCATGATGGCTTTATTGAGATTCGTTTTGTGAGAGTGGGAGTATATTGCTCACTTCAGAGTAACTGAGATCAGTCGCCGGGATACCTTCAATTCATTCAAATGTTTGCAACATTTCTTTTTCCACTATCCATAGGTAACATAATTTATTTCTTAAGTAGGTATTTATAACCAGAATACATTATTCATTCATTTGTTTAGTCACTCATTCATTTAGATGTTTTTTTTTTATTCTACAGCCTTTAAAATATTTTTAATTAGACTTATTATATTTTACTGACTGAAGATATATAACTTTTCAATTGATAACAATTGTCTATATTTTTTTGCAAATCTATATATACAGGCATACAGAGTAAATATTTGGATCATAAATTTTGGATACTCAATGAATTGACTTCATTTTGAACTAATTATTTTTTATCTTACCCAAATAGGGCAGCTATTTTAATGCTTTTATTTTCAGTATTTATCTCATCTAGTGGGTATTTTCATAAAAATATATTAGCTTCTTTTTATGTATGTATTTTACCTGATTAAAAATTCACACATATTCATTGCAGAGCATTAGGAAAATATGGTAAACACATAATGCAAATATTTTCAAAGAAAAGATTAATATAAAGAGATAGCATATGATTAAATATTAAAATTTTTATGTTATCTCCATTTCCAATGATTTCAACTCAGAGACACAATTTACAGAATGCTATTGTATATTATGGGCCCATATTATGTAACTAGAATTGTCCTAGTGGCTTATAAAAAAGAACAATTGATCCTCTAAAGCACACATTGGATGTGTCAGTCAATTCTGTATCCCCAGAATTTTACACAGCTGTGACTATTTTGTTTTTACTTACATGAATTCCTCAGTCTCCATCTCTTTTCCAATATCTAAGCATCCATAATTAAGCCCAGCAAGTTGTAATTCTCTCCCTTGGATCTTTCATTCATCTTGGCCTGACTATATGATTTGGATGTTACTTGTCAATTATTATTCTGTTTCTCTTTAATCAGCTTTGCTTCCTTACTTATAAACTAAAGCCTTCTTATGTATGATTCTCAGAGCTGGACAATAGACAAGAGGTTTAATAAATGCTGTATTTTTTAAGGGACTTTTGATGAATCCCTGAGTCTTCTATAGAGAGGAATGAGGTCATGAGACAAAGAACAACAACAAAGACCTTTTTACTCCCTTGGACAAGATGTAATTTCACCAGAAATTGAGTTCAAAGAGCTTTAGATAATTGTGTAAAGTGGAAAATACCAGTTCTACTCACACACTTTCTTAACAAAAGTTTGACGTTGATGCTGGGTTTGTGATATGCACATTTCATTGAGAAATATTTAAAACAATCACAACAGTACATTTATCCTATTTTGTCAATACAGTTAATATGTTTTCTTTAAAAAAAAAAAAAACACAATTATCCCTACTTGGTTTGGCTTGCCCTACTTAGTTTGGCTAAGTGGATAGGGTGTCAGTCAGCAGACTATAGGGTCCCAGGTTCGATTCCAGTCGAGGGCACATACCCGAGTTATGGGCTCAATCCCTGGAAGGGGAAGTGCAGGAGGCAGCCAATCAATAATTCTCTCTCATCCTTGATATTTCTATTTTTCTCTCCCTCTCCCTTCTTCTCTGAAATCGATAAATATATATAATTTTTAAAAATTTAGGTGATCTCTGAGTATCTGGGTTAGTCTTTGGAAGGAAATCAATCATGACATGATACATGTGAAGAGATAAAATTACCAAAGGAACAATGAGATATGAAAAGCCTTCATCATACCAATGAAGGTCATGGTCTAGACTATATATATTAATTTAGAACATTAACAACACATAGTGATTCAAAACAAAATACAATATAAATAACATTAATTTACTTTTAGTTTTTTTTTCCCCTTAGGTGAATCTGTTACCATACCATTTGATAGATATGTAATATGATAGCATAGTGTTGTATGATAGCATAGTGTTTCCAATAACTTTAATACATTGAGAACTTGAATATAAATCCCATATACTTAAAAATTATGCATATCATGGTTATCATGAACTAAGAACATCTATGCAGCCACAGAGGTGATTGGTTTAATTTCACAGACATCAATAGAAAGGAAACTCAATATTGAATAAGATAATATATATGGGTTCTGCAATTTATGCATCTTCCTCCCAGAACAATTAAAATTTATATTGCAGAATATCTGTATCACAGAATTATAGAAGTTGAAATTACATGTTTTAAAATCAGTGCAAGTTTCCTGATACCTAGTAAACACTGAATTAAATTTGGGTATTTTTTTAAATATATTTTATTGATTTTTTTACAGAGAAGAAGGGAGATGGATAGAAACTTAGAAACATCAAAGAGAGAGAGATATCGATCAGCTGTCTCCTGCAACGCCTCCCACTGGGCATGTGCCTGTAACCAAGGTACATGCCCTTGAGCAGAATTGAACCTGGGACCCTTCATTCCACAGGCCAACTCTCTATCCACTGAGCCAAACCATTTAGGGCAAATTTGGGTATTTTTATTGAGAGAGTCTTTTCTAGAGAATAAATGTAACTTCTTTTTTCCCCTCAAAAACTAAGAAACATAAACCTTCCCACTCTAGTAGTTTTAAGGTCACAGAGTAGATACAGGAAAACCATCCTCTGGGAAATCTTGAGTAGTGGCAAACATTTGGTAAAGTGCCTTAAAGGAAACCAGACCTGTGCTAGTTCAGAACAATTAATAATAGAGACAATTATGGATACTGAAACATTCCATGCAGAGTCTCCATTTAAAGGATGATTTTTATGAAGTTATAGACAAAAAAAAAAAAAAAAAAAAAAAAAAAAAGGTTAGTTAGTGGAATAGACATTTCTTGAGAGAAGCCCGTGTTGGGAAAAGAAAGGTACAGCTGGGGTTGCAGAAGCAGGCCAGATTCCTGAGCTTCCTTTCCATGTTACAGTCAGGAGTAGGTCAGCACACAAGTTAATTCAAGTCTATCAGTCCACGTGTGCAGGCCCACATGGCCCTAAGCCATGGGAGCCACGGGGGGGGGGGGGGAGGGGAGGGAATGTATCTCCTGCCATCAACCCAAGATTCCAGTGCAAGCAGCTGGGGGGAGGGGGAGGATAGTGTAAGGGGGAGAAAAGGAAACAGAAACGGGGAAACAGGTGTGCTTTTCTGCATATATGTATACATGCTTATTAGTTCCTGATAGGTCCTTTTGAAAGGAGTTTCAAGGATAAAATAGGGAGGTTTAGGGAGTTTTGGGAACAAAGAGGGTCCATAGGGGAGGACTGCATAAGTAAGGGCTTGGAGCTGCCAGAAGGCACACATTCACAGAGAAAAAAAAAAAAAGCCGGGTGGGTGGAGGAGCTCCAGGATAAGTGGGAGAGGAAGACATCCATTCACAAAAGATAGGGAAAAGCCACAAGGTATGGGGAGAAAGAGAAAACAAAGTGTCACAGGGGATAGAGAATTCTCCCACTGAGGAGGGAGAGGAAGAGGGGGGCTCCACATGGGGTAGGGTTCTGAAGCTGATGTTCTGCCAATGATAAGGGAGTATGAAAAAAATGCAGCCTTTATAAACCTTAGCAAAAAAATCCTGGCGCATTACCCCCTTAGGACTCCCTCTCTACCTGGGAGTCTGTGTGTGCTTCCAATAAACTTCTTCCCTTTTTATTTACCGTCTTTTGTCCATGGCTTCGTTCTTTGAATCCATCTGGACTAGGGCCTGGGAAAGAAATCACCCTTGCATCCTGCTCCGGAAGACAACCTAGGTCACTTTCAAAAAAGTTTGCCTTAATAACATCTTTGTGATTGGATTTTCCATCTAACTATCTTGTGATTGGTTATATTCAAGTTTCCTTATATTTTCAGTCTGTGTTTCCTTCACGTGTCCTTCTTTCCCCACCCAGGTGGGGTGTCATAGTAACTCCAGCTAGTTGGGTCCCTCTTCCCATAGTCCTACCCTTATCTACCTGTCTTCTGTCTGTCTCACTTGCTTGTTCTCACTTGGTCATCATGTATTGCCATAGTAGCAGACAGTCAACATCTAAATCTGTAGTGAATAGTAACATTAACTTAATCCACTAAGGATAGACTTAGTTCCTTATATAAAGACTTCTCTGCAGGCAGCACAGGAAAAAATATAAGAAGCCAATAATAAAACTTAGGACACAGTCTGAAATACTCATTTTGTGGTGGTGACAACTTAATATGTTGGACCCTCTAGTCTTACCTCTGTTTTTAGAAGAATAAGTCAGAAGAATATTTAAAGAAAACTATTCTTTAAATATTAAGTTAGGCCCCGGTCTGTGTATGTCCCCATATGCCGAAGTTGTGGGTCTGATCTACAGTTAGGGTACATACAGTGGTACCTCAAGATACGAGAGCCCTAACATACAAGATTTTTGAGATATGAACCGTCGAGCGAGCGATTTTTGCTTTGAAATACGAGCAACATTTGAGATAGGAGTAATCGCGTGGATCTGCTGACTGCACATGACCCACCAGTTTACCGCAACTCAAGGTTACGGAACGAATTAAACTTGTATCTTGAGGTGCCACAGTACAAGAATTAACCAGTAAGTGCACAAAAAAGTGGGACAACGAATTGATGTTTCTCCTCTCTCCCTCTTTCTCTCTCTCTCTCTCTCTCTCTCTCTCTCTCTCTCTCTCTCTCTCTCTCTCTCTCTCTCTCTTTCTCTCACCAATAAATGAAAATCCACTTAAAACTATAAAGTCAGATAATGTTTGTGAACATCATGTCTCTGCCGTTAAGAAGGACGGCCAGTGTCTTCAGGGACCCGCTGTTCTATGGCCTTAACACTATGAACTTACCTTAAAATTCGGTTCAGGAAAATTGGTTAACAATTCGTTGTTTCTATTTATAGCGACTGTGCCTGAAGAAGTTTAAATCTGTGCACATTAGTGGAGAGAGGCTCCAGGGGAAAATGGTCAAGAAAGAGGAAAATAACAAAAAGGCCCTCGGGCCAGCCATTATGCCACCGAGCCTGCAGAAGTCTAAATAACAGTCCTGGGCAAGCTCCAAAGCCTCCAGGTTGTTCTGTAACTAATGACTTATGGCCACTGAGTCAGCTACACGGCGTTGCTTTATTTTGACTAATTTTTGTTTTTTTGGTTTTTTTTTCTAATTTACACAGTATGTAGAATACAACCACATATTCAAAACAGAACAGGTAAAAAAAAAAAAAAGTCTTGCTTCCACATTTGTCCTCAAGTTTTCTGGGTCCTGACCCTCCATTACAGATAAACTCATATATTGGTTTCTTTCTTAAACCCCTGGAGTATATATGTTTTTACTGTTTCATGTAAAACATAGGAGAGTTTACCCTTTGTTGGATACCTTGCTTTTTCACCTTTCATTATATTTTGGTGGTCTTTACCCATCTGTGCTTAAAAAGCCTCCTTTATCTCCATATAGTGGGGCATTTGTGTGTGCACACAATATTTTAACATTATTTGATTTTAAATATGTGGTACAATTTGTTTCACAGGTACCTGCTGCTATACATTTACATTGCTTCCAGGATTTAGTTATTGTGAATGATGCTGTGATGAGTAGATGCGTAGATTGGGCATTTCAATTCTGTGCATCTTTATCCCTTCCTAAGTGTCTAATGTGTATTTTGTATCTCTACAATAAATCTCTGATAGTGTAATTACTGAATTAGAAGGTATGTATAGACATAGTTATAGACCTAGATCTAGACTGAAACATACACATATATAATGTATATATTATATATATAAAATGTAAAATACTATATACATTATCTTATTTTCAAATTTAAAAAATATAAAACATCAGACTAAATGAGGTTAAGAAACATGTGTGAGATTTTCTAAAATTTTGTATGATTTTCAAAATAATTTTTTTTTGAAATGGAAGATTCTGGATTTTACTCCTGCCTGTCTGATTCCAGACCTGAGATGTTAAACGCCTTTCACTTGATTGCATTATCTAAAAATGGATGTGTATAGTCAGTGAGATGCCAAAATGGTGGGCCAAAGCTCATCCTAAATCGTGTCTCACGAAGTTGAGGAATAAAATTGCAAACCAGAAGATTTATTATAGAAGTGGGTACAAACTCCACACACAGGGAGCAGGGCCCTGTGGTGAGAGAGCCTGCATGTCAGGCATGTGCCTATGGCCATATGGGCTTCCACACATGGACGAATAGACTTCAGTTAGCTTGCATGCTGAACTACTTCTGACTGTAGCATGAAGGAAGCTCTGGACACTGGGCTGCTCTGGGAACCTCAGATACACCTTTTCCAGGACTGGCATCTCCCCATAAACCTCAGTTCCACTAACTGTTCCTGTCCGTGGCTTCGTTCTTCAATTCTGGGAGACGACACACTTAGACTTAAACACCCTACATTTCGGTTTCAGATTGAAGACTAAATAAAATTAAGTTTTTATGAAAAACGATGGGCAACTAAAAACCTGTTTGGTAAATGCTTAGTAAAATGATGGTTTCCTTGGCCAGAGTGGCTCAGTTGGTAGGGCTTCCTCTGGTTCACAGAAAGGTTGCTGGTTCAATTCCCGGTCAGGATACACGCCCAGTTGTAGGTTTTATCTGTGGGCATCCAGGAGGGCAGCCCATGTATGTTCTGCTCTCACATCAGTGCTTCTCTTTTCTCTTTCCTCTCTCTCTCCCCAAATCAATAAACTACTTCTGTAGAAATTGTGGTTGACTTTTATTATTTTCTGTAAAATATACTTTGCAATGGAGGATCCTTTCTAACCTTCCTATGAAAACACAATAAAACAGATCAAGCAAACAAGCATGAGCACTATTATTTTTCCCTGTGCTCTGGTTATTGGGGGTCTCTCATTTGCCATAAAGCAGATCCAAATATGACCGGGCTTCTCAACCTGTTAACTCTTTCCTAGTGTTCATATGACTGAATATGGGAATCAAACCGTGCCCATTATTCAGTGCTGAATGTGGAAAGCAAATATTCTTCACTAAACTTTTTGGCTCTACTTACCAATCTGACTTGTTTTGCTTCTAATCCTCATTAATAATTTGACACTTCTATTTTCCAATAAATTTAAATTTACACACGTTGATGCTCATGGTACAGCATTAAAATCAAAGCCTTTCAAAACATATTGTGGTTTTTGATCGCCAGGTTCCAAATGGTCTATGTGAAAGATATTTGCACATTGGTAGCCAAAAGCAACATTTAGATGAAAATTTAGATTGAAATCACTTCTACTCTATTATGACCTTTGTGCATTTGTCAGTGTTGATGTGGATTATTCTCTTTTTTTTTTCTCTTTGCCCGTCACATTAACTTCACTGATGAAGAAATTAGAAACTATAAAGCATTCAATAATTACATGGGCATGCCATTCCAACAGGATTTGGCACAACTCTGAAATCACTTGCATCAGATAAATTAAAATTGAATGATGTATTGCTTACATCTGCCAAGTGTTCTGCAAATATGTTCATTAGGAGGGAAAAAAAAACACAAACAAATGTAGTAGTATTTTGTTTTTGTTAGGAATGCAGTAATCCCCTCATGTATTTCCTTTAACTTTGACCCACCTTTCTAGAAAATGCTGCTACATATTGAAACAGTTAAAAATGATTTGTTTAAAATCAATGTTTGCTGCTTTTATGGGTGTTCATATTTGTATATGCCCGTGTGTGCTTGTGTGTGTGTGTGTTGTCTTTTCACATGACATTAGGCTAGTAGCAACTGAAACAGTTTTGGGTGCTTTGGGTTATGTTGATCTGGCTAGGAGTTAGGGTACATTTACTGTTTGCTGAAACTGTAGATTTCAGACATTTCATTTTCCTTCTTTTTTTATTTTTTAAATATATATATATTATTGATTTTTTACAGAGAGGAAGGGAAAGAGATAGAAAGTCAGAAACATCAATGAGAGAGAGACATCGATCAGCTGCCTCCTGCACGCCCCACAGTGGAGATGTGCCTGCAACCAGGATACATGCCCCCAACCGGAATCGAACCTGGGACTTTTCAGTCCGCAAGCTGATGCTCTATCCACTGAGCCAAACCGGTCTCAGCTCATTTTCCTTCTTAAGTAGTCTTAGCTTTGAAGAACTTTTCTCTGATTCCCCACTATAATACAAGAGCCGGTGGATGCATTGCTAAGAGGCTAGAGAGAGAAAGTGTCCAATTAAGCTATTATTACGTTTTAGTTTTTTGACTGATCTGTGCCCCTACCTTTCCCTCCTTATTTGAGGCAGAAAGGCTAGAGGGGGGCGGAACTGAGTAATGTTGCTTCCCTGCATTGCACAAGGCTCTCATGAAGTCTTCTCTCTATCTGGGTAGGACCTTCTTGTGGAGAACACATTGGGTTTATGTAAAAATGCTTACCTTTCCTGCAGGTATATATCAAATGGTAATTTCCCCCCTTCCCCTGGCCAAATGAAAGAGGGTTTTTCTCTATCTCTATTGGGAGAGCTTTTTAGGTGTGTTGAAGATAAGACTCATAAGTATGGGGCACCGCCTCAGTCTGGGCAACCAGGGATTTTTATCTCTTAAGCAAGTTCACACTCAGCTTCCATCATTTTATTAAAGTGACTGATCAGAGACCCCAGAGACTTCTGCATCAGGGAAGCTGATCTGTATGCGCTCCCTGAATTCACCTGTCTTTTGAATTTAGGGGTCACAGCTTGTCCCATGACCTCAATTCTCTGGAGGTTCCCTGAAATGTTGTTGCACTTAAACTTGTTCAGTTTTGGGTCTTGTTGGGAGGCTAGAAATGATGATTCACAGGCTGTGTGTTGGAATGGAAAGTGGAATCTCAGTGATATTTTCAAACAACTTGAAAAATTATGATGCTTACTTTAAAAATGTTCGAGTAAAATAAGTGTTTCAGTCAAGTATGTCAAATGTGATCTCAGGATTTAGTACTTCTTAGCATTCTTATTATCCAGAGGGCACGTGTTTTCAAAATGTCCATAATTAAATTAAATGAATATAATAATAAATGACAACCATCAAAACATTTAATAGGTATTAATTGCTTACTTGGGATCACATTAGAACCAGAGATATTTTCTAGGTTGATTCTAGACAATGCTTCTGTTCTTGGAATCTTAAGTTTCATATATGATCTTTGTCTTATATATTAACTTATAGACAAGAAGAAAAGAGATACCCTGAATACAGAAAATATTGTAATTCGTAATGAAAACTTAGAAGTATCTCTTAAAGCTGTGATAGTAAAAATACTAACTCTGGTGATTTTACAAAATATACTGGAGGCCTGGTGCATGACATTTGTGCATGGGTAAGGTCCCTAGGCCTGGATGGTGATCAGAGCGTATTGGGGCCTTCCAACTGCCAGCCAGGGCCTTCTTTTATTGCATGCCACCTTCTGGTGGTCAGTGCACAGCATAGTGAGTGATTGAACTCCCAGTCTCCTTGTCAAACTCTCCAGGGGACACTTTGCATATTAGCCTTTTATATACATAGATGACTCTAATAAATGCTTATACTTTGCTGAGCTTAAGACCATTTTATTCCAAAACATAGATAAATCTAGTTAATTACAGACAAAGATAAATTTCTTCATGAATACCATAATACAAATGTTTAGCAAGCCAGGAAAAAAATTAACATAACATAATGTTGTTTACAGCACAAAATGCCAATAAGAGCTCACAGGTATCTTTCCTTAAGAATTTAGAATTAATGAGGCATTGCAAGATATTATTAACCACTTTCATAAGTGATTTCCTGCAAAAAAAGTAAATATTTCTAAAACCTACTAAAAGTAACAGCCAATAAGTTTTTTTTTCAATTAAATGTGATCTTTCTTAAGTTACATTATGGTCTCGAGAAATATGTATATATTATTATTTTGTTAATATTTAAGTTTTATAGTAAAACATTATTTTTAACTTTCACATCTAATATCAAAAATAAACAATTTATTTCTTACAAATATATATTATTAGGACATTTTCATTTACTTGACAAGAATAATGAAACCAAAATGTGGGTGTTTGTGTTTGAGTTCCGTGTCTGGCAAAATCAAAGAATGAAGTCACTGATGAAAATAGTTATTGGAACCAAAGTTTATTGGGAGAAGCAGTCCTGGAAAAGGTGGAGCGGGGGTTCCAGGAGCAGCCCAGTGTCCAGAGATTCCTTTCTATGTTACAGTCAAGAGCAGCTCAGCATCCTTTAGGAAATAGGTTTGGTTTAGTGGAGACAGCGTCTGCCTGCAGACTGAAAGGTCTCAGGCTCCATTCTGGTCAAGGGCATGTATCCTGGTTGTGGGCACATCCCCTGTAGGGGGTGTGCAGGAGTCAGCTGATTGATGTCTCTCTCTCATTGATGTTTTTAACTCTCTATCCCTTTCCCTTCCTCTCTGTAAAAAAATCAATAAAATGTATTAAAAAAAAAGAGCAGCTCAGCATCCAAGCTAATTAAAGTCTATTAGTGGATGTGTGGAGGCCCACATGGCCTTAAGCCACGTGGGTACAAGGAAGTGCAACTCCTGCCATCATCCCAAGAACCTAGTGCACAGGGGACAGAGAAGAAGCATGAGTGGTCTTGTTTATATGCTTGTTAGTTCCTGATTGGCACTCTACAGGTATATATTTCAATGTCTTTTAGACTCTCTGATTGAAATAAAAGCAAACATCTGTCATTAGATCGTCATTTTTCATAACTTTATTTTGATTTTTTTTCTATTAATCTCCTATATTTCTTGTTGTGTGTGATGCATCTTACTATGATTATTATATATCTGTTTTCATTTATTACTTCTTGAGATTGTATGCATAGAAATCGCAAACTCACGTCTAGGTTTAATTAAGAAAATTTATAATTATCATCATTTTGAATATTGCCTTTTCTAATTTATTTTCCTTCTTGAACACTAATTAAATTTAGAGTAAACATTATCAGTTTCTCCTCTACATTTCTCATGTCCCTTAAGCGCTCATACATATGTTGATTTCCCTCTGCCCACTGGGCAACATTTTCTCTTTCATATTTATCCATTCAGTTCATTCTCTCTATCTGGATCTACTATTATTTTAGCTGATATAATGGATTTTACTTTAATTATTAATATTTCAAGAAGTAATTTTTAAATATGTAGGTCTACTGAAATGCTGACATTTCTTCTTAGTGCATTTTCTATTCTGACTTGTCTCATGAATGTTATTTAACACATTAATGTAATGTTGTTCAAATATCATGTTTCATTTAGGAGATGATTCCTCTTACTTTTGTTAGTGACAATTCCCTTCATACTCAGTTATTTTCTTGCACATGTTATCATTTTTAATTTTGAACTTGTCACCATGGAGGGGTTCTTTCTGAATTGATCAGACACTGTGAAAGTGTCCAGATAGCAATTTTAGGTTTACATCTCTTGCAACTCTAGCTTTCAAATGGTACCGGAATAATTTGTATGCTAATTTCTTGATTTAGGTTTATGATCCATGCAGTTTCTGTAATTTGGAATGCATATAGATATAGCATTTAATTTCTCTCACATAAACTTGGGTTAGTATCACTTTTATAGGATTTTATTATTGACAATTGCCTTTTACTTTTATTTGTAAATCTATAGAAAAAGAAATGGCTTTCTTGCTTGTCACATTGGTGGTCCTAGTACTTATAGTTGGATTTTCCTTTTTGGAGGGTTTTGTTTGGGTTTAAGGTTCAAGTAGCACTATTAAGCTATGGAATTTACATATGTAGGGAATCCCAGATCCTAGATCACTTGAATAGAGACCGTGGCTGCTATTATGAAGTTTTATTAAAGTACTTTTCCCTGTTGCCTATCTGGGCGTTACATGTTTTCCAACATCCATGACCCAGATCAGTTTATTGCTTTGATTTTGAGTTCCCATTTTATATCTAATCAATAGGGACTTTTATATCTTTATTTTAGTACTAGACACGTGTCTAAACTATTTTTCATGTTGTTTGCATCATTTCTATTATGTTTAATTGATGTGTATCTCCTCAATTCACCATGCTGTTGAAAGTTGACTTTAAACTATACAGGATGGGTCAAAAGTAGGTTTAGAGATGTTTTCTTTTTGAAAAATAATACAACAGTTAATAAATAATAATACAAGAATAAACTGTGCTTTGCATACTCACAATTGTAAACTTGCTTTTGCTACACCCTGTATTATATGACCTATAATATAATCTGGAGATCATAAACATTCTGACATGTCTTGCTCATTGGGTAAGTTGTTTATGATCTCAAGGAACTGGCTATCCTTGGGAGGGTTAAGCTTTCCAGAGTCAGTAAATCCCTAATGCCAAACCATCAGTGGGGAAAATAAAAGAAAACCCGGTAAATGGAGTTGTGTTCTGGAAGGTATACACATTTTAATATTTAAATAAATTTACTTACGTTTTTGAAATAGAACATTACAGTTTATATTCTGCCTCATTTCAATCAATGGGGTTTAGTGAGTCCTGCCAGTGGACAATAGTGGATAGCTGTTTTTTCACATGTTGGTAACAAATGCAGCAACAAACATTCCCAAGGGTTTTCATTAAATCAAATATCTTGGTAAGGTTAATGATTAGAGTGTAAATGTATATTTTGCATGTAGTAAAAATCAATACATTATGCTACATCCTGTCTGAAGTCATAATAAAATTCCAAGAGTCCACTGCTGAAAATAATGCTTTTTCCTAATACTGAATATAATCTGACTATATAAAAAAAGATAAAAGAAATAGATGGATATAATTTGACTATGGAGAGAAATTTTATTTGTATAATAATAAGCTTAATTTCCTCTCACACTTGAGAATTCTCTACTTATGTCTTCACCTCACATAGTAAGATCAAAACTTACTAGTAGCTACATTTTTAACCTTTCCCTCTGCCCCTCAAAACCTAAGAGTAGAAAAACATAGACTAAATAATTCTATAAATTATAGAAAGGTATAGTCTCCTCTCAACAAGCACAATGTCAATGCTACCAGTTTTAGTTTTTTAATTTTATTATTTTTAAAACATATACTTTTATTAATTTCAGAGAATAAAAAAGAGAAGGAGAGAGAGATAGAAACATCAATGATGAGAGAGAATCATTGATTGGCAGCCTCCTGCATGCCCCCAACTGAAGATCTAGCCCTCAACCTGGGCATGTGTCCTGACCAGGAATTGAACCATGACCTTCTGGTTCACAGGTCAACACTCAACCACTGAGACACACTGCCCAGGCTACCAATTTTATAAGAATCCTTTTGTGGGTCTCTTCCAAACCATAGTTCCCAAAGTAAATAGGGGCATTTCATTATGGATTTTAATAGTATCTATCAATATCAAGAATGAATGAGTTTTAAGGGGACAGAGAAATCTTTAGTTTGAACTTACATCAGAAGGAGCAACTCATATCTATACATTCAGGTATTTAAGACCTTTGAATGTTGCTTTCCACCGAAATGAAATAAAAGGAAAGTTTTATCCACTTTCTACAGTATTCAGTCATTTATTTGAGTTCACACTGAGAATTTTCTGGTTGTCCTTACTTTATACATGTTTAAGCCTCATTTTAGGAAATGATTGATCGTATGGAACAACTACCACCAAAATGACTGTTTTTATATAATTTCATAAAATCTCACGTAAAACATTCTTCCTATATCTCTTCCAACATTGGTACTAATGATCAGCATAGAAAAAAAAAGAGTGAGCATCAATGACAAAATAAACAGATGGCAAAAACAAGAGCTTCAAAGATTTACATGTCAGTGTATTCTAACTTTAGTATTATACACATTCTAATGTAACCTGGCAATCACATCCATTACATTTTCTAATGCAGGCTATAGACTGACACTGTTTCATTTTTGAATTTTTGAGTAATTGTCATAATTAGCAAATTCTGTACATGATGATAGAAAGGAAGGAGGCACTGTGATGATAGAAAGAAAGGAGGCTGCATTCAGTACCCTTGATTTGGAAAATACTTATGCTTATAATCCTGGCTTAGTTTTATATACTCAATTCCCCAGAAGACTAAACTCTAATTTTTCCCTTGCATTGTTTTTTGTTATTTATTTTGAAGCCTCTTTTTTTATGCCAAACTTTCTCTTTGCAAAACAAGTAAACAAACACTCCCAAATATTTGTCATAATTTCCTCTCACTAGGCTGTCTGTGTGCAGACTTGCATTTTACCCTTCAGTCTCTACTTTTTCTAGAAATACCACCATATCTTATATGCTGCCTGATTTGTTTATGTAATAATAGAGAAAACATAGTATGATGGGAACTAGACCAGCACTTCTCAAATGTTATACAATTATGCATGTATATATATCCCTTGTAAAACATGTTGAAAGGCAGATTGGATTCTGCATGTTTGCAGTCTAAGATTCTAAATTCCCAATGAGGTCCATGCTACTTATCTAAAGACCATACTCTGTGAACTCTGTGAAGTAAGACCATGGAATTATCTTGGTCCAAATTTCTATACCATCTTGTGGAAGTCCCTTCAATATTTTGAGGATTGACTGTAAAATGGGTATAATAAAAACAAAACTAGCTGAAACCGGTTTGGCTCAGTGGATAGAGCATCAGCCTGCGGACTGAAAGGTCTCCAGGTTCAATTCCGGTCAAGGACATATATCTTGGTTGCAGGCACATCCCCAGTAGGGGTTGTGTAGGAGGCGGCTGATAGATGTCTCTCTTTCATCGATGTTCCTAACCCTCTATCTCTCTTCCATCCTCTCTGAGAAAAATCAATAAAATATATTTAAAAACAAAACAGAACTATATTATCATGTTCTTCTGAGCATCAACAAGACTCTCATTCTGAAATATATTTTATAAACCATGAAGTTCTACATAAATTAGAGATACTGATAGGTTTTCTTTTAGTTTTGTTTTTTTCATCATTTTATGGAACCTATTTAAAGCTATCCCTGATTGAGTTGGATCCACTAGCAAATTACTGAGCATTTTCTTTTTGGATTTTGGACAGGTTAATTGGCCTAAAAATAAGCTTTGTGGCTCATGAATCTTTTTTGGCATACTGATATGCAATTTTGGGGGTACCTTATTATTATTCATAGGAAATATTGAACCATGTTATCTTATAACTGTGTATACATCTGGTACAATTCCCTGTTATCAATATGTTCAACCTATTTCTAAATAAAATAAATAATATGAGTTATTACTTCACTCATTTATTTATTTAGCAAATATCAATGGGTCATATACTCTATAAATATAGAAGATATAAGGATGAGTAAAATGCAATTACTATCTTTAAGATTCATAACAGGATGTGATTTATTCATAGGTGTTATTGCAATGCAATATGAAAAGGCAAAATAAAAACATATATAGGGTTTACAAAAGACTGGAATTTACTTATGGATAGATTGTTCAATAATATCAAGACAGACAGTATTGTCATGGGAAACTGTAATAACAAGATTTCTCAATAGTGGCGTTATTCAGTCATTTATCTAATAAATAAAACAGATAACCCATGTCTTTCAAGTTTCCTTTGAGAAGCTAGAGCAATAACAATTCACCATTGTAGGAACTTTTGTAAGAACCTAAATGAAGACTTTGATTAATGGAAAATGAAATACTATATTGTAGAGGACTAAGTACAAGATTAGACAATAATTTTAGAAAAGAAGTTAAAACATTGTCCAAATAGATCCATTGGGACTGCAGACATGTATAAATGCCTATAAATACAGCATATATATAATAAATGCACTGCAATCCAACTCATTGACTCCTTGATTTCAAGGGTTTCACGGAGCAGAATGACACTAAAATCTTAGCTCCTTCAGGGAAGACTGAATACAAGCAGACAATGATTTTCAAAAGAACAGAGTGGCTTTTCTCTCACCTCACCCAAGGGATTATGAATAAATCAAGAAGGGTTCTTTTATGTACCTATTGAAAACATTTGCTGGGAAAAAAAAAATCTGTGTTGCTTTGTTTCTTGTTTCTTTTTAACTCAGTGGTTTAGTTAGGTGAGAAAGTTATTTGTGTTTAATGCTACTGGGTTTAAAATGAAACATATCTCTTTTATACTTGAACTCTTCTATGCAAAGTCAAATGCCTTTGTCTAGCTGCCATTTCCTCCCTGAATGTGAGTTATTGAGTTCCCAAAGATAGATTTTAAATATGAGAGAATATACCTGATTTCTTTGTAAAATGAGCTTTTATTTCCCTTTTCCCTGTCACTATGTTCTTTTAGTAAGAAAAAAATAAATGACGGATTTCCTCCCGACATTAATGTTAACGATATACTTACATACTGAAGTTCAGAAACTTTTTCTTAAAGGGGTCATGTTAATGTTTTAGATCAAAGCATTTTGAAAGGGTATGTACTGATAAACATAATTCTTTCCTAGGGGGAATTAGCTTTTATAGTTGACCTAGCAACAAGACACTAAATTAATTGTTTTTCATAAGGGCTGTTAGTCATAATGGTGACAATTTCACACAATGAACCCACCAGTAATTGAATATTGCCATTTGCCTTAAGTATAATTTAAATAACCCAGCATGTTTAAAGGCTGCAGACGGAAGAGGTTCTAAGTGGTTGGAGATGATCCATAAGCTAATTGCTAAGCAGTGGTGGCATTTCCATTTATTATAGACCACTCAACCATTAATTGTGTACGGTGATACAGTTCACCGGAGTTTCTCATTGAACAAGTTACAAAGGTTAACTGGAGCCAAGTCTAAAAGAAGTCAAATCAAGGAAGAAACATGGATCCTACTACATGCATATAAACAATAACAGTTTTTAAAACTACAGAAGCCAAGTAAAGTGTGTGTGTGTGTGTGTCTGTGCACGTATGTAATGTTATATTATATTATATAATATATATATAATTTATATAATTTATCTTTGTGGAGGGAAGTAATATACCTGAATTTCTTGGAATTAAATTTTATTATGCCTCTTTTCATTTAAGACAGTTTGAAAGGGCCCAGCACACTCTTTTGAACAATGTGTATCACTTAATTCATCATCACATTTCTTTTTTTTTAAGATATATATTTTATTGATTTTTCACAGAGAGGAAGGGAGAGGGATAGAAAGTCAGAAACATCGATGAGAGAGAGACATCAATCAGCCACCTCCTGCACACCCCCTACTGGAGATGTGCCTGCAACCAAGGTACATGCCCCCGACTGGAATCGAACCCAGGACCTTTCAGTCCGCAGGCCGAAGCTCTATCCACTGAGCCAAACCGGTCTCGGTTCATCATCACATTTCAATGGCACCTCATGGAATGGATGGCCTGGGAGAGAATCAGTGGTGCATAGTGCTTCACTATATTAAGGGTAGTGGATTATAATAATGAAGAGAATGGAATCTCAATTTCAGAATTAAGATCATATTCTAACTGTGTTACCTTGGGAATATTTCTTGATTTCTCTGTTGCTCAGTTTTCTTACATGCAGAATGGGGCTACAAGTAAGAATAGAACTTACCTTATTAGGTTGTGGAAGATAAATGAGTTAATATAATACAGGACTTAAAATAGTATATAATCCAGAGTCAGTATTGGGATAGTGTTATCTCATATTCACATTAGGTCAGAAACCCAAGGTTATTCTATGTACATTTAAAAACAATTTCTTAATAGTGTTTGTTTTAACCTAGAATACAAAATTATCTAATCCCATCTCGATAACTGGACAATTTTGTCAGAAATATGTATAAAACTCAATTTTGTCTCTAAAATTAATTATAATGATCTGTTAACTAGGAATAAAAAAGGTCTGGCCAGTACACTCAGTGGTTGAGCATGGACCTATGAACCAGGAGGACACGGTTTGATTCCCAATCAGGGCACATACCTGGGTTGTGGGCTCTATCCCCAGTGGGGAGAATGCAGAAGGTAGCAGGTCAATGATTCTCATCACTGATGTTTCTATCTCTCTCTCTACCTCTTCCTTCCTCTCTGAAATCAATAAAAATATATTTAAAATGAAAAGGAGTGGTTCCTTTTGCTACCTTGATGGTATAGAAAAATAACACATTTTTGGATTTCTCAGTGTTTTCTGTAAAAATCCCAGCCTTCTAAGAGTCTTCACAAGTTATGAGCTGTCTATCTATAAACATTTATTTAGTTAATTGCTTTTATCCAAAAGGATAATACAACTTGCTTATCTTTAGGAGAGGGGCCATAGTTACATACCAGAGTAGGCTCCATGTTTAAACTTCCCATGTGGCAGGAAGACTGGAGCTACTGTCTTCCTGGGTATTTGCATTTCAAGCTACAGTGAAGCCAGGGAAGTTACAAGGTGTAAAGAGCAGAGGAACTAGGGCCATCTGGCTCTGGGAGAGATTTTATTCTTACACCAAATTGCTGCTTTGGGGAATAAACCCTCAGGAGGGTAGAGGGACAGCTACTTTTCTTTCTTTATAAGCAAAATAAAATCATGTTTCCGTTTTTCTCACCTATAAATTGTCCAGCCATTTGCAGGGGATGATAGCTTTGGCTCTTACCTCATCAATCTGAAAGAAAGGCCTAGGGCATAGGGAGGGCAGGATGGGAAGACATTATTTACTGAGATGTATTTCATATAAGACTACAGAATAGCTGATTCAGAGCAGCTCATATACATTCTAGAGAAATTATTAAGGTTAACATTAAAACCATAAAGTAGGTTGATGGTGAAACACTCTATAGGCCAAACTTTGCAATTAATTTTTATTTCTATAAAAGTCAATACTATATGTTATGCTTCAGTAGGATACAACTTCAAAATCTCAGAGACTTAACCTTTAAATGTCTATTTTTCTTTTATCTAAAGTCTGAAAATGGCCCCAAATTTCTTGTAAAAATCATCATGCAAACATGAAATAATATAGTTGACAGTAGTTCTACCTTCAGGCAGCCATACTAGCTAAACATTTCCCCTCCCATATTGATGAGGCAAGACAGGGGACAGTGAGAGAGTTGTGTGTCTGTGGTCCTATACTTCATCCCACAGTGCACTTCTCACATAGCCCATTAGCCAAAATAAATCACATGACTCTTCTTAGCCCACTGAAAGGAAATTGAGGAATGAACAATTCCAGTACAGTCAGTTCTTCCTAAAAATTACTACACTAAAGCCATAAAACACAACATAAAACATGGTGTTAGGGAAACATTAGTGACTTATAACTAAGACAAACATAGGCTAACTTAAAATAGTATTAAAGTTTTGTAACCATTTAGTGTGTTATTGTGAAGTACTATAGGTAGGGTTGTCTAAAATAGAGTGGAAAGTTCTGGGGTGAACAACCCAGGTAGCTGACAGATGTTTGTGTAATCCCTACATGGCTTGATGGTATTGGGTACAGTTTTCTTTCTTCACCTCATGTTTCTCATGATGAATTTGTGCATAAATACAAAATTCTCATTTTATTTAGTTCTTTACTATATCAATCGGGTTGGACCTAGTTCTAGTTTGCATTTTTTTTTTTCAGAGGGAGAAGAAGGGAGAAGTAGAGGGAGATAGAAACATCAATGATAAGAATCATCAACTGGTTGCCTCCAGCACGCCACCAACTGGGAATCAAGCCTAACTCGGGCATGTGCCCTGACTGGGAATCAAACTGTGACCTCTTGATTAGCGGGTCAATGCTCAACTACTGAGCCATACTAGATGGGAGAGTTTGCATTTAATCAAACTGATAGTACTGGAAGGAAAAAAAAATCTGGCTATGATTATATTTGTAAAGCCTACAACACCATGTTGTGACTTAAATCTTATTAAAATATTTATATTTTTATTATGAATATTTTATTTAGTTAACATATTGTATTTTATCATTCCAATTGGTAATGATCAACTAACACAAACATTAATTGAAACCCTGATTGCAGGTCTATGCTAGTCCATTATTCTTTTGGTCTTAGCTGTCTTTTTAGGGGCTATTGATAGGAATTAGTAAATTCATCAAATATATTGCAGTTTTCTGTGTTGTAAATCACTGTGAGGATTTCTTAATATTTCCAGAAATTGTTGATTATAATCACAGAAAAATTGCTCACTTGATTTTAGATAGTAATTTATCTTCCTTCACAATAAATCACTGACAAAAACAAAAACACACATAAAAAAATACAAAAGAACAAAACAAAACACACACAAAAGAAACCTCTACTTTCTAATATTTGCATAAACAAAAATCTTCCTCTTCGGTTATTAAGATATCTTGGTCATTCTCATGCAATATACATTTTTTATTGATTTACAATCTGGCTTCCCAAGTATAACACATGTGATTTATAGTCTGGATCATATCTCCTTTGTTTTTGTGTGTATGTGTCTATGTGTGTGGCTTTATACATTTCTACCTGCTTCCCTCTGATACCTGACCCAAATAAAAAAAAAATTAAATTCCATTGGGAGCATGAATCTGTTGACCCTACAATCTTTCATTGTTACTCGCAGAGTTTATATCTTTACATTCTTCATGATTCAGGTTGGATTCATGATCAATTTTATAACCATTTATTTGCCAGTTTCCTCAACTCTCTTGCCTCCTTCACTTGAACCTTCCAAAATTCAATTCAATTCTTTTCCTATTTTCCATAGGCAGAAATTTTTCTACTCACTTTAAAACCATGAACATCAATTTAAAAATGAATATCAAATTGTGTTAAATACTCTTAGTTTAAAAACTATGTAAAGCAAGAAAGACTAGTGCTGCTCAGTACTTATCTCACGCTTAGTAATTTATATTTTCTAATGACTTAAAATAATGTCATCCCCTTTTCTCCTCAAATGTTCAACCCAACTCTAGCAGAGATAAGTTAGATAGTCACAAAATCCATAGCCTGATTATAGAGCTAAACTATATTGTTTGGCTCTGTCACAGTTGACAGGTTTATAGTGACTAATTCTTAGCAATGAAATGTGAATACAGATTATGAGGCGCTTGAAGATCAAAGCAGTTAAGAACTTATGTCCTTCTCCACACTCCTATTACTGACTCTCCCTGCGGTCTGGATGAAGCCAGGTTGATATCCTGAGAGCCAAATGTTGAACAGAGCCTGAATCCAAGAACTGCTTCGAAAAAAATCCACCAATTAGATTAGGAAAACAAAGCTATCAAGACAACTGGTGAGTATGAAATGCTCATTCCCTATGTTAAGCTGTATTTGAGCTGTGAGCATTAAAACTGCTTGTATGACCCGGCCAGTGTGGCTAAGTGGTTGAGCATCAGACTTATGAACCAAAAGGTCATGGTTAGATTCTGGGTCAGAACACATATCCAGGTTGCAAAATCAACCAACAATGTGGGGCATGCAGGAGGCAGCTGATAAATGATTCACTCTCATCATTGATGTCTCTCTCTCCCTCTGGCCACCCCCTCTAAAATAAATAAAATGTTAAAAAAATAAAACTGCTTGCATTAAGTACACTTATATTTACAAAATTATCCCCAGGTATCACTCTGAACTGGTAATCTTGCTTTAAGGAAAATCACTGGAAAAATAAAATTAATAGAAGACACTTTCTACATGTTATCAAAACTATTAGCTACTCGCATACTTGGAGCTGTAGCCATAAACACAGCTCTTTCTTCATTGGAAATTACTAAACAGTCAAAGCCTATATTTCCTCTGCAAGAACATCTTTCTGACAATTAAAACAATCCTTTTATTGCACCATCAAAGTTGTCCCCTATAGCTAACATATTAATCTCAGTGCTTGCTGGCCATTTTTAGCCTCTTTGGTGAATTCTCCATCTTCCCTGTTTTTAAATGATGGATATCTACAGAGGTTAGTATTTTGCTAGTTAGCTATTTATTTTATTTTTTAATGTATTTTATTGATTTGTTTATAGAGAAAAAGGGAGACGGACAGAGAGTTAGAAACATAAATGAGAGAGAGATATCAATCAGCTGCCCCCGACACGCCCCACACTGGAGATGTGCCCACAGACAAGGCACATGTCCCAACCAGAGTCAAACCTGGGACCCCCCTCAGTCTGCACTGAGCCAAAACTGTCTCGGCAAGCTATTTATTTTCTACCTGTACTCACTTCTTAGGTGATTTACTCCAAAGCCATGGCTTTGAATACCTATATGTTTATGACTCTTAAATAATCTCTCTCCACAATTTCTTCCATGAATTCCAGTCTCATATATCTAACTACAGATCTTTAGTAACACAAGGACAAGAGTGGAAAAAAAAAACAGTCAACATTTGAATAGTCTGTAGTTTTTACTAGTATTGTAACCATATTAATTTCCTACTTCTGATAATTACACCTTGGCTACTGAGAACCATAATATTGAGGGAAATGGACGTAGAATGTAAAGGAGGTTTCTGTACTATTTTTGAGAATTTTCTGTAAGTCTAAAATTAATTCAAAATAAAAAGTTAATCAATTAAAAGGTAGGAGCTGAAGATACACAAAAACAGTTCCTGGAAATGATGACCTACCAAAAAAAATGGAGAAAATTCTATGGGAAATATGAGGAGGCTATTTCAATAGCATGAAAAGCTATTCAAAGGCACAAAAAAAGACAAAGTTGTCTACGTTAGAGGACTGGAGGAAGGGCAATTATTTTTGAGCTCTGGGTACACACATGGGGCATGTTTGTGATGGAATTGATGTGTTAGTTTGGGGCTGTTCTGAATTGAAATGAAGAAAAGCAAAAACCTTGCTTCTCAAAATATTGCAAGCCAGAGAAGACGAAGAATAAGAATCATCCATCACTGTTGCTCTAAACAAGCTTTCACTGGGCATGAGATGAACTTGATGGCCTTAATAAGTCTTTTGTGTTTTCAATTTTTGCTGCACTGTGAACTTGCCTGGTGCTGAATCTGCTATAAATGCTATGATATGAACAAAATTAATTTCTGTCACTATCACCTTTGATTTTTACATTCAGTTGCAGTATATACTCTGTCACGAAGAAGAAATGTTGCCACTTATGTGCTTCTGCTGTAATTGCCAGTTTTGTGTCTGTCTGAATGTCTGCTTGTTTTCTAGCCCACTGCAACTTGACCTTTAGTTTATCTTTGATCATTGTTTTGGATATAATATGAACACGGAATAACAATTGCATTTCCATTGTAAACTCTTGACAGTAGCACTAATTTCATCTCTGAAATAATACAGAGAAAATACGTGGGTAAAAGAGTGGGAGTGCATTAGGAAAAGTTACAATGTTCAAATCCCCAAAAGCATCTTGCCTGAATAGCTCCCACTCTTACTGAATGTCAGAAACTGTTTTGACATTATTAGTGGGCTGATAAATTCCTGAGCCAGCCAACTTCCTAGAAGTCAAAGCTAGAAAATTTGGGTGAGGTACAGTCTTCTGTAAGTTATGCAGGCCGCTAATGCATTTAATTAATCCTGATTTTAAAAGTATTTAAGAAACAATATTTCCATCTTTTATATAAGTAAAATATATCACATATTTCAGACATACATATGAAGATGCAATTTATCTAAAACATTTAGTCAATGCTTCAAATGTAGCCATTTGAAATAAGTATTGTAAGATAGAGGATATAACACATAAGCACACTGACATTTCCTCTCATAGTCACCCATGCCCCCAAAAGAAAGACTTACACATTGTCTTAGAGGAACATTTTCAAATTAGCAACATTAACATTGCTACACATTGGCCCATCAAATGTAAATTATTTCAGTAAATAATGTTAATAACTAAAAATATATGTCGTTTAAAAATACTTTGTAACATTATGAGAAATGACAAGACCTGATCATAAATGATTTCAAATGGTAAATGGCTTAAGCTGTAAATATGCCATTAGTTACATATACTGTTGGTTAACATTTTCTTATTCTTTGTCTGTAGCAAGTTTTTATGAAGGAATTATAAGCATCCAGGAATAGCAGAAACTAACTATTTTGTTTAGGAGATAAAATATACAACAAGGCATTATGGGTTTAGTCCTTTCAAAGTATTAAGGTTAAATCACACACAAAGACAAGATGCATAGGGTATTCAAGGTTGGACACTTCCATGTTTCACTCCTGAAACAGGTAGATATAGAATGAGTTCCTAATATAATCTTGGATTCCTTTGATCTTAGATAATATTTTGTCATCTTTTATTTTGTAAGTTAGACATGAATTTAATAATGCTTATAATAATAATAGTCTTTAATTTCTTCCTATAATGACTAATGAAAATAATTAGTAGTCAAGGAAAAATGAAAATCTCATTATTGAAACATAGTCAATCTTAAACCAACAAAAGAATATCTGGACATCAATTTCTGCTACCTGAATTGGCTCCTGTGCTGAAAAAACAATAATTCTGTATTCAATATAACATATATCTCTTTAAAATAATTAGCTCTCTGATATGAATGCAAGAGGCATAGCAAAAAAAACACACACAGATTTTTCCCTTTCATCTGAGGTCTCCCAAGCCATTTGAACTGAAGTTAGTCATTTAACATATCACGGGTATTAAGGCACAAGAATAGACCATCAACAATGTTATATTAAAAAGGCTCCTAAACCCCTAAATCTGAATTCCTAATATAATTGGGAACATAAATATACTCCTTGCATACTATATGGAAATTAATTCCTATGTTGCTTGTTACCAATTGGGAGGTTCAATATTAACAATTATAAATACTGACAGTTTATATTCACAAATTTCTAATGCAGGTTTGTAGCCAAAAATCTTGAAATGGAAATCTTGCAGGTTACTTGCAGGTGCTTGGTAAATGGAGAGTCAAAATTTACTGTGGAGGAGCCCAATTCTACTTATGGATGTGAGTCATTTCTAAAACAGATGTGCAAGAAAAACAAAAATGTTATAATCAAAATACATACAAGTTAAATATAAGGAGGAAATATGAGTGAGAACCTACACACACACACACAAATAAACAAATAGAAACCGACACACAAATATTTGCATATCAGAAGCCCGGTGCACAAGTTCATGCACAGGTGGGGTCCAACCAGCCAGCCCCAATCAAGGCTGATCAGGCTGGGCTGGCCAGGGAATAGGGGCCACAGATGGCTGGCTGGCTGGCCCCACCTCCTGGTCAAATTCTCAGGTGAGGGGGAAATTTGCATAGTAGCCTTTTATTATATAGGATTATTGCATTAATACACAAGGATAATAAACTTAACATAATCATAGGTTATAACTTTATGAGCAAGAATGTGTAAATAATAAAAATGCTACCACCGAAAAAACAAAATACTGAATTAAAACTAACAATGATGCCTTCACCACAAATTATATAAAGTTCATAAAAAATTCAGTAATATTATACATGATTTAAGAAAGAATTAATGAACTGAAAGGTAGTATTGAGGAATATTGAAGGAAACTTGAAATCATGGGACTCATTTCAAATTGTGAAATTGTTGAAGTCTTTAAAGTCATCTAATCTACTTTATAACTTTGGTATTGAGTAGAGTGGTCAATTTTTTTAAATATATTTTTTAATTGACTTATACAGAAAGGAAGGGAAAGGGATAGAGAGTTAGAAACATTGATGAGAAACATTGATCAGCTGCCTCCTGCACACCTCCTACCTTGAATGTGCCCTCAACTAAGGCACGTGCCTTGACTGGAATCGAACCTGGGACCACTCAATCCACAGGCCAATGCTCTATCCATTGAGCCAAACCAGTTTCAGCTAGAGTGATCATTTTATTCTCAGAGAGATACATATATATTTTCTTCATTTTTTTCCTGGAAGAGTTATATATTTCTTATTGAGTAGCAGTTATTTATATAATATCAATATCTAATTAATTATATGTTTTAAATTATTTTCTTCCACTTTATGAGATGCTTTTTCACTCTTTTTATAGAATCATTTGATAGATAACAACCATTAATTTAAATGAAGTTCAATTTATCGTTTTCTTTCATTTGTTGCTTATGCTTTTGGCATCATATCAAAGTAATCATGGCCAAATCCAATACTCCCTAAAGCAATCTATAGGTTCAGTGCAATCCCTGTTAAAATGCAACAGCATATTCC